>JAXGGA010010806.1:0-45210 GCA_038373865.1 Uloborus plumipes
AAATGTTATTGCAGTTCGTTCTTCACTTTTATTTCCGACAGTCAAACTACAGTTTCCTTACCATTTAAACTTCTTAATGTTGAGTGTTTAGGCTGGACTTGTTCTTTAAAACTTTAAATGTAATAAAGCTAGTTATTACATTATTTTGTTTCAAGTATTGGTATTGTTTAAATGAACAGTCGTCTGTGCAATAAACAGACTGAAAGCGTTATTTGTTGTAGCAACACGTCCTTGGGAAATTTTAAAACACACTTTTTTTTCTTTGAAAACGTTATAAAAGTACCAATGTAATGGGTATTCATAAAAAATATGAATGTGTATGTAACTCGAAGTTTTAAAAGTTTTCTTGCGTTTGTTTTTTATGAGCACTACACAACTAAATAGACTGACAGACTCCGAAAAGATTTTTTAGAAAAATGTTCCCAAATTGAGGGTTACGATCTACTGGTGGGTCATCAATCGTAGTCTGCTGCGATATTCAAACGATGAGAATTCAGTTTTACAGTTGAAAGATTGTTTTGTAGCTAACTTCAAAATTTTGGAAAACAGAAATATTTTGTGAAGTTAGCAATCGTTGAAAAAGATGACGAAGACACTTAGAGATGCAATATTTCTAATGGAATTGGCGATTCAATTGTAAATACTATTTCAGTAAGAGGTCATTGGTATGTGAAAATTACAAAACTAAAAATAAAAAATAAAAGTACCCAAATTTTCTGTTATAATTCTAGAAATAACTTTTTCCCGGATGAAGTATTAAAGAAAGCTAAATAAACTGAATATTTGAGATTTGACTCTGTGTTTTTTATTTTTACAAACATTTCTGGAATTGTTTGCTCTACAAAAACTTATTTGCACATCGCTCAAGAATTATTCGAAGCAGTTTTAATTAATACTTCGTTCAAATCAGTTTTTAATAGTGTCGGATTTTGCAATTATATCACACTAATAGCAAAACTTAAAAAAAATATATGGATTACACAGACCACGAAGGAAGATTCAAAACAATATGTGTCATTTTATTCCTCATGTTTTATAAATTTTATTAATACGAAGTCAATTTGTTCAAATACAAACTTTATTACATACAAAGCACACATTTTTATTAAACTGGTGTTAAAATATTTTTCTTCTACCCATATTTCTGTTTAACATCACGGTTTGTTTTCAGCATTGATTCAACTTAACAAAGTGCAATTTTCATTTTTAAACTGCTTCTAACAATTTTTAAATCTATTTTTCTATCTTTCTGATGTTGCTAAAAGAAGGTGCCTGTCATCTCTACTGAAGCAAATGATTTAATGTATGTAACTATCACCTGGAGTTGTGAAAATCTGGTTTGCATTTTTACTCTACAAGTTATCGAAACACAAAGAAACCAGCTTTTTGGAAAATAACTGAATCGAGAGAAAAAACCTGCAAAATATAATTTCTTATTTGAAAACAATAGAATATTTCGATGTGTAACATTTATGGCTGTTACACCGCCGAGCCACATTTGAAAATACTAGGAGTTATATACTCATTTCTTTCTCAGACCTTGTTTTTAAGTAAACGAAAGCAGGAAAATACACGGCCATCAATTATTACGTATCGGTTGCATGCTAACATAAAAAATGAAGTAGATAATAAGAATTATGTGTGTGCGTTTATATATATATATATATATATATATATATATATATAAAGCATGTATAAAGCATTTTGAAAGAAAAAATGAAAAATTGCTTCCTTCGTTTTGTATCTGATTACACAACACAAAAATGCTTGATTCTATGTTAAGTCACCGTATGATTTTTTTGTTCTTCAAAAGTGTATTACAAAGGTACTTAATAAATCTATTTTCAAATTTATTGAAAACATTTTCAAAAAAGAAGAAAAGCAATATTTTGCTTCTATGGTAACACCTGATAAATGAAACAGTTTCTGACGTTTAAAACTTTATTAAAACTTTATATTTTATGTACATTTATTGCAATTACTTGTATATTGCGTTCGTTGGTTGATGGTTTAAAAACCATAGGGAAAAATTGAAAATGTAATGATAATTTCCATTGCACTTATTATTAATTGGCCGACGTAGCCTTTACTTTTCTATTGAGTTTCATAATTTGTCTTGACAATGAATTGTTATTTATCATTTTGAGTGCAAATACAATGTGTTGCTGCCAGTTATTATAAAAGTGTCATTGTAAGATTTTTAAAATACGAAGTGAAAAGTACTGATGGTGTAATTTTCTAAAAGTATTTAATTGAGAGAAAGACTTGATTTTTTTGAAAAAAAAGAAAAAAAAAGCTCTTTTGAAAATAGAGCTTTCTTAAATAAAATTTGGTTCGACAAGGGATCTTTTTTTTTCTTACCTGCTCATTAATGATTTTCTTTCCTGATATCTTGTCAGATTTTTGTGAACTAACTCTTTTTTTTCCTCTTATTTTTTAAACTATTAGTCCGGGATTGCCTTTTTGTTTAAAATCTATCAAGGTTCTTTCGCTGATTCTTTATGTACTTTTTAGACCCACGGGGTTGTGAGAAATTTCGTAGGCATCGTATATTGTGTCGAATATGTTGCTGCATTTAACTAAAATTAACAAGTTTTAATTCGCAGGCTAAACCACTTGATGTGACCACTCTTTGACATTATTATTGAAGTTCTGAGTTGCAATGGTTTTTTATAGGATGTTAATTTATCTTATTCCATAAACAAAAATATTTTCGCATTTTTCATATCACTCGGATTATTCTTCGTTTGAACGAAATGTTTTTTCTAATTGCTTAATATTTTACAATATGTTTCTCTACTCGGACACGTTTTTTCACACAGAAGAGGATTATGTGTGTAGATTCTATTAATGGTAAAATTTTTAATTTCAGAAATTATACGTAGATTGCAAGTTCACCTGTTTAAAAGAGATTCAAATCTTTTTTTAAGCAAGAACGTTTTAGTTAAATTTTCATTTCGTAAGTATTTGATAATCATCATTAGTATGTTCATTGCCGTTCTTTTATAAAAGTTCGTTGTACGTTTCAGGTATTATTATCCATGTCTGTAATTTAATTGTTTTCTGATAGAATAATATCTAGTGTGGCTCTACTAGAGCCTGATTTTACAGTGTTTTAAATTTATCTTTGATTATCTTAAAATAAGTCAAGATACCTATTTTAAGAAATTTTAATATCTTAAAACAGGTATCTTGAACAGTTTTTATTCCAGTTGTCATCAAACTTTTTATATGTGTGTGCTGTAGAGTTTTACTTTAAGTATCATTTGTGCTCGTTATTTACTTTGTGTGTCGGAAACAATGGGCGTCATAATTGATAAACCAGAAATATTCTCGTACGAAGGATGGAAAAATTTGTTGTAGAAAAAAGAACCACAAACAAGGTTCCAACCCTGGTGTTTTGCAAATAAAGAAATATGTTGTTAGCTGATGATATTTATGCGAATGTGCTTTTTGAAGATATTTTTTCACGTTTTAGGATCAAAATAGTAACATTTTAAATGGTTGTGACTGATAAAATTGCATTGATACGAGCTAAATTTACTTTAAAAGTATAATTCATTACTAGAAAGAATTCATACATCATTGAAAACTAAGAAGCAGTCCACGCTCTAGTAATATTTTGAAACACAATAATACGTTAAAGCTCATTAATGCATCTATAAATACATATGTCATAAGGTTACATAGTTCGATACTTCTGTTTCTTCACGCACTATGATATATTACATACTCAAGCATTTTCTTATATTCATAAGCTCAAAAATATGACCAAAAATGGTTTTTAAATGCAAATGCTTAAGCCAAAATTAAAAACTTTACGATTGACTGAAATAAATGCTTTCCCTTTTCTAAATCTTTTTTTAGTTAACACATCTGAACACGGAGGGCGCTAGCTCTCCAATCTGTAAAGTAAGCTTCATACTATGACTTGTGTACACCGCCATTGAAATGTTTTTATTCTTCCTGTAGAAAATTTGAAGCATTTGGCACCGCATCATATACTATATTTTGTTTTCTAACTTACATATTATGTATTTACTTTAGCTAAGTTATCAAACTAAACATGTTTAGTGAAGTACACCACCAAGTTGGGATTTATTTTGTGCTGATCGTTTTTATTGTACTAGAGGACTGTAAAGCAGGTAAGAATAAATTATGATTTATTATAATTGTTATTTATTTATTTATTTACTTTGGTGTTGCTGTACTTTACTCTTTGTTTTGATAGGAAATTTTAACTGAAATAAAAGCAATTTGTTACATGATATTTATTATCAATACAAACACTCAGACATTTACTTATTCCGTGTAGTTGAAATAATGTGGTGTAAATTTGACCCTATATTTCTTTTTTCAAACACAAAGTAACAAAAGTTTTTAACTAACAAAATATTTGCCTCTGAAGTTTCAAAATTGTCTCAGAGAAAAAGATTATTTTTAAATGTTCTATACATGGTATGATATGAAAATACTGTGATTTTAAGAACTGCTACGAATTTATAACATTTTAGTTACACGTATAGTAATTTAAATAATGTTTCATTGAATAAAACGGGTGCCCACAGGGAGGGATTATGGTGCAAGTAGCGCCATCAAAATTTTTGGGGGGGATTTTTAAAACTAATTTATTTATTTATTTATTTAAATTATTTATTCATTTATTTTTTATTTTAAATTATTTACTGATTTTTTTTAATAAAAATTATTCATTAGTTTATTTTTTTAGTTTAAATTATTTCTTTCATTTCTTCATTATTATTTATTTTCTGTGTGTGTGCTTGGAATGTATGGAAGAGCAAAAAAGCGGTTCTATTCTGCGCATATATAGGGCTTCTAAAAATAAATAATAAAAAAAAATTTAAAAAATAAATAAATAAATAAATAAATAAAAATAAAGTAAATAAATAATATTAAAAAAATAAACAAGTAATATTTAAAAAATAAATAAAATAAAAAAGCGGGGTAAAAATAAAAATTAAAAGCACAAGAGGGTTGTGAAAATTTTTGGGGGGGAATTTGCCCCATTCAGCTTGGGGGGGATGGGCACCCCTGGAATAAAACCAAGTTTGCAAAAAAGTTCAAGAGATATATATATAAAGAAAAAATGGTGAAACAAATTTTAGAAAGAAAAGTTAATATTTTTTAATTTTAATTTTTTAATTAATAGTAAAAGTTGTTTAAGATTAAACTTGAACAGACTCTTAGAAAAAAACCATGTTTTATTTTTAAGAGAGGAAATATCTACTTATATTAAAAACTGAGTATCTTTCTAACTATCTTTCTTTCTATCTTTCTAACTATCTTTCTATGTCACGCTTCTTTCTCCTGAACGCCAATGACCTGAAAGTCGAACCAGGTACCGATAGATAGGTAATTTTTCAGGCTTCATTAGTTTCAATTGATTTTATTATACGATTTTAATTAGCGAAGATATCAATTAATAAGTAGTCAAGTTTGAAGCGATTAAGCCTAATAAATGATTAAATATGAAATCCATTCTTGCAAACCGTCGTTGCTATGAAACAGTATAATAACAATGATAATGAGAATTTTGAATGAAGGCTTAACTAAATCAAACACGAAACTCGTAAGCGGGCCACTTACGTAGAATTTTTATCGCTAGCTACTGGTAATATTTTGAAACATTTATTTGTTGAAGAGCCATCTACTTATATTAAAAACTGAGTATCTATGTCTGCTTTTTTCCTTTGAGCGAGCTGAACTTACTGAAACTTTCCTCACCATCTTGAAGGCGTGAAGCATCTCAATAATTCGAATGATTTTTTTTTATATAGGAAAAAAGTAAAGGCGTGAAGCGCCTGTAAGCGAACCGCCTTGGCGGGGAGTAGTTTCTTTAAATTTTTTTCTCACTACTTTCAGGGCACGAAGTGCCCGTGCAACGCCGGGCCACGTGCGTGGTATGTCTTGAAATCGAATGAACATTAAATTCTATCAAATAATAAACTTCAGAATGAGGTAAAAGTTAGAGAGGGAGGACGTTATGCATCAACATGCCGCAGGAAGCTAATCTAGCTGCCCTGGCAGCTAGTTGGTTACTTAAAATTAATTGAAATTTTTTTTTGTAATTATCATTTTAACTATTTATTGAGATCTATTGATGTCCATTGCTGTCCTTATTTAGTTTATATTAGGCATTTTTTGATTTAAAATGTTTAATCTAATTTATCAAGTGCACGCGGGGCAAAGTGGATGGGGCAAAGTGCAATAATTCATTTTTTTTGCTTATATATTTATTTTCTGAATAACGTACATATTCCTTTAGTTGCTAATTTATTCACATTATTTTACTTATTGATTCACTTATTTATTCATTCATTCATTCATTTTGTTTTTATTCTCTATTTTATTCATTCATTTCTTTTTCGCATATAATTA
Source organism: Uloborus plumipes (assembly GCA_038373865.1). Taxonomy (NCBI): domain Eukaryota; kingdom Metazoa; phylum Arthropoda; class Arachnida; order Araneae; family Uloboridae; genus Uloborus; species Uloborus plumipes. The sequence goes on from JAXGGA010010806.1 coordinate 6,400, forward strand.
TTAATTCAATTATTTGTTTATTTATTTATTCGTTTTTTGGATTAATAATTCATTTTTTCGTTTATTTATGCATTAATTTGATGAAAATTACGGTAACCATGAAATAGAAAATGTTTCATTACAAAAATATTGTATTTTTTACTTTGCATCACAGTTTTTTAAGGCGAAAAATTTCCATCTTTTCTTTAAGGCACAAAATATCTGCCAAAAATGAAAAATAATCTTTCAATGATAGTTGTATCGCAAAATACATTATTCCTTCTTTATGTACACTAATTTTCAGAACAAATTTTCAATTTGTTCATTTTGAAACAGGCATGTTATTTTAACTATTTCACTTTGCCCCACATCCCCCTATATATTCAGAAAATCTCGCGTGAAGTATTTGTAGCATAAAATAATACATTACTTTCTCTAACCTATTTATGCTCAAGTTTTTTTTAACATTTTCTTTTAATTTTTATCTGCTTAAAACTTTTACTTGGAATGGTTTATATATATTTTAGGCTTAAAATAGTTCGCCGTTGCCATATTTATTAAGTTATTTAACGTCCTGTTTATGGGATATTTTTCAGACATGTGAGCAAAATACGACCTCACTTGACTTTACTTTTGCAAAGTAACATTACAGAAGGCATCTCTGATCAATTTTAAGCAAATCATTTTAAAATAGTTTAATTCTATGAAAAATAAGTTCGTAAAAAAACAACTTACTTTCTGTGGCTACCCATGCTGGATCGTTGCTTGACTGATTTGTCTGAAAATAGCTGTCAATAAATAAGCTCTGATGTCCAACTAGTGGCTCTAACTGGTTTTCTGAAGAAGGACTATTTTTCTTGTGAAAAACAGCTTTAGTAAAAGGATATACCCATTACAATTTTTTGTACGCAGTAACTAACAACCGTTCCGTTTTTAGGCTACTGGACATAAATAAGTTAACCTGCGATTTTTTTCATTATTAAAAATATTTCTTGTATCATACATATACCATGAGTGTGTATTGATTGCTATTTAAAAATACACACTGCTTTTTTTTTAACTTAAAGCACCATTGTCTTTGAATCGATTTGTTTGTTTATCATGTTTTCATTTTTAAAGTGAAATTTGAATTCTGATTGGTGTGGTTATTTTTATTAAAAAATAAAGTAATAAACTTGTTTATATATTATTCTTTGCCCGCAAATCATTGAATATCTATGTGATTTGAATGCATTGGTTCATATTAAATTATTTTTTATTTTCCAAAATTTTTCCTTTCAGATCGAAATTCTATCAAAATCCAACCTTTTTCATTCCCAACCGACTCTTCAATTGGCAAACGAGTCAGTGTGACATGCACACCTTTAATGGGTGAAAAAATGGAGTTCAAGTGGTTGAGAAACGGCAAAGAATTAATCACAGGAAAGCACAGCATTCATATTTTATCGTATCCTTTAATCTCAAGTTTAATAATAGATCCATTGAACTCTGAAGACAGTGGAAACTATACTTGCGTCGTAAACTCCAGAGGATTATCTGGAAGCTATACAACAACTCTAGATGTCTTTGGTATGTGCAATTTTCTTGCATATACATTCCGTAATCATAAATATATGTGATTGTTTATAGTAGGGGCAAACAAAACCTGTCAGCATTGTGAAGGTTACGTAGATTCTTATCACTGAATTAGGGCGCTGCCAGGTTAGGTTTGCCCCTACTGTAATTATTGTATTTTCTTATATCTTTTTCTAAGTTTTTTTGCGAGTGCTTTCTGTTTTTACTAGCAGCAAAAAGTACACTAAAAGCAAAAAAAAAAAAAAAAAATCTGAACCTAATTTATATTTTTTTCTGTGATTGATATCAAATATTTCATTTATTTCTATTTTACTTCGTGCACTAAATACCATGGTATATAAAAGTTTAATTTCCCCCATCGAAAATAAACAATTGTAAAAAATTATAAGAAACTAGGGTTACTTAAAATATGTGCAGATTTAAGTTTCGTAACATTTGCTGCTTGCCTAGTATTTTAACATGCAATCTATCGATACATACAATATCGTAACTTATGGGCATAACTATGAAGATTTTGAAGAAATAATTAGATTATACAAATGGCAAACATATTAGAGACACAAGTAATAGGACAACAGGGTTTTTTTTTTCTCTTTCGTGGCAATATATAAGTGTACTTAAGCTACATGCATGAATAATATTTAAAACGGTCACTTATGTGTATTTACACTAGAACATATCATATAATAGGGAGTATAATAATATTTTACCATATGATTGGCAGCTCCTCCATCATGGATCACAATACCTGGAGACTTCGACGCTAAGAGTGGTGACTCTGTAATATTGAACTGCAAAGGAAGTGGCAGACCCGAGCCGTCAGTGGTTTGGTCTAAAACTCAAGGTAAAGGCAATTTCTTTATATTTCGATTCAAAATATTTCTGAAATAAGATCAATCAATCGCTAAAAAGAATCCAATATGCGTCCGGTCCACTTCATGGTTTTTTTATCATAAAAGTAATGGAAAATTCTCCAAACATCGGCAGGATGGTACTAGATTTTAAGTAAAATTTTATGAGACAAATTTGGCGAGAAACCAGAATATTATGGGAAAGTATGCCAGTTAGTCTGTGGTCAAACCTAATATATAAAAAAAAATTCCAACATTCTAGGCTATTCAAGCAGCTTCCTTTTTCAACGTGGGATAGAGAGTATTGAACAAATTTGGCAAGGAGAGGTATGGAAAGTTTAAGATGCATTTCTTAGTGTTTAGTCAGATCCTGTCATAGCTATTTAGCTGTGCTACCGGGTATTGGTTTGCATGCAAAATGTTGTAGCTTTGCTAGCAACTTATTTTGCGTACTGAAACTGAGTAAAGATTTGTAAACTGACCTCCGCAAACCATTTCGGATTTGAGAAGAACGTTCTAGAAGTATTCATCGAGAGATTTCTAAATGGCTTTGGAATTATATAATTTTGCAAGGTTTTCTGTTTCTCTTCCGTCTTCTTGCTGAATAAAGCCGTCTACTTTCATAACTGTATTACTATTAAATTGTTAAATAATATTCCGTATTCGTTAATAAATGATTTAAAAAATTTCTACTTTTTCCATAAGCTCTGAATGTGCGTTTAACTCTAAGAATTTCTTTCAGGGGAAGGCTTCGATTTTGTTCCCCTTCAGAACTCTGGCGAATCGTCTGTTTTCTCGAATGGAACTCTTCACGTGAACACAATAGCTAAAGAAGATGAAGGGATGTACAAATGTAACATCTCTAATGGAATAGGAAATCCGTTGATTAAAACAGTTATGATTAAGGTTATAGGTAAGATTTTTAAAGGCCGTGAAAATTTTATAATTGATATTGTAGACACTTTTTTGCTATATGTATTTCTGTCAAAATACAGCTCACTAACAGTTTAAATTTCTTAATATTGAGATTTTTTGGTTAGTTCTTTAAAACTTAAAATGTATTGATTTTAGTTACTGCACATTATTATATTTGTAGAATTAGTATTGTTTTAATTAACAGTGCTCTTTGTAATAAACGGACTGCAAATTTGATTCAGTTTAGCGACAAGTTCTAATGAAACTTTAAAACATACTTATGCAGTTTTTTTTTTATTTTGAAACGCTTTACAAGTGTACCAAAACTCTACATGAAATATGATGTTTTTTAACAAAAATATAAATGTGTACGTATGTATTTGGAAAATTTTAGTAGTTTTCTTGTGTGTGTTTTTATGATCACAACAAAACAAAATAGACTGTCAGATTCCGAAAAGATTTTTTACAGTAACGTTTCCAAATTTATAATTACGACCCACTGATGGGTCATCAATTTAGTTGTAGCCGGTTGCGGTATACTAACAATAAAAATTTAGTTCCAGAGTTGAAAGATTGTATTGTAGTTTCCTTCAAAAAATTTAGAAAACAAAAACATTTTGGAAACCATATGAAAGTCTTATTTTTATTTGAAAAACCTTTGTAATTTAGCTAGAGCTTTAAGTTTTGTATTTTATTTTCAAAAACTCTTCTTCACTCATAAAATCAACATTGTTAATAGTTATTTTTTTTATTTCAGAAATAAATACTTTATGATATATTTATTAAACCTTATAACGGCGAAATTCTCCATTTAAAAACATGTCCTTGACAATATATTCAATTATCTCACGAGCGGCTCCAAACTAAACTTGCAAAATTGAGTTGGTATATCCCACTTAAACATGGATTTCATTCAACCTTTTCTTACAAATTCAGAAAACATTTGAATGGTATTTTCGGTTTGAAAAATATTTGAAGTATTAGAACGGTAATGCAAATTCTCTGGATATCGCAAATCCGTTGTTTATTGATGTAGATCCGCAAGAACTACTATTTATAACAGCTACTGTTATATATATAACATTAGGACGACCTTAAGAAATTTTCTGGATATCGAATCTTCAAAAACAACATTTTGCGCTCATTATGGTGTTCTAAAGATTGATAAATTGAAGCTATTTGTTTTTGGACAGGTAGAATTGCGTAAGTACATTTGTTTAAAACAATCATTTCCAATTTCGGAAACCTCATCTTTAAATGATGAATTTTGTAACAAGATAGAAACCTTGTCAACAAATTTAATTTCTATAGATGGCATTTATTCAGTTCGTGTTAAAATATTGTGGCTTGTATTTTTTCATTTCACTGAACTATTGGGTAAGACTGTATTAAATAGTTTGCCTTTTTCTTACAGTGTGACCTAATAAAGAAAAACATCGTTGTATAATTATATACTTTTGAGTAATTATATTCAATACAAGCACTCTTGTGGAATAAATATTCACATTAGAAATGAAAATCAAAAACGTATCTTTTGTCTATTCATTCACTTTTTATCCAAGTCTTCAGGCTACAAATGAAAAACAATTCATAGTGCTGTGTGAAATCTTCGAAAAATTTTGATTATGGTTTTTCTCGTCTGTTTTCCCTTTTTCAGTATAAGATAAAGCATATTAGCAACCGGAAAAACTTATGTATACATCAGCTAAAGATAATAAAGTGAATTAGAAAATTTTCAATTATTGATGGCAAAAGCTTTTCAAAGAATTCTAATGATTTCGCTCTCCTATCCGCGTTGCTATACTGGTAGAATTATAGGGAATCGGGCTATAACCGTGCAATAACCTTATGTATTCATCGATGCGAAACTATTGCGCTAGTTAAATGTAACCAAATCCTGTATTTATTGTGAAAATGTAATACAAGTATCTTTTTATACATTGAAGAGGGAAATTAAATGCAAACATCTTTTGCAGCATCTTTACTGAGTAAAAATGGTAGTCATGCAAAACATGATCGTACCTTAGATTGACCCATAAATTGAAATCTAACGTTTTGTAAGTTACCGTATGTATCTTTAACTTGTTTAAAATTATGTACGCTCTGCTCACATCGCACAAGTGCAGCTTACTGTAACGTTTTTTTAATACTGCTGACTCATATTGTGATCGTTCTTACTTTTTTTGTGAGTCAAAATATAATATATGTGAATAAGAAAAGTATAAAAACATCTGTGCTTAAAAAGTATGCCTTTTTTATTCATCACGATGTACCTGGTTTACTTGACTCCTATTTCAGATTTCATGAGCCTTTCTTTTTTATGCACTGATAAAGATAGTTTTTTTATAGCCTCGGAACAACTATTTGCTGAGTTTTTAACACTTTTTAAATGTTTTTATTTTTAGTGATATTCACGTTGTCTTATTTTATTCTCTTCATTGTACAAAATTTACGACTGTGGGTTTACAAAATCATAATGTATCGTGAATGTAGTATACAAAGATGACGACGATTGTCAGAGAAGTACTATTTATGTGAGTCTTCGGTAAGTAATATGTTACATAAATTACGTGTTTAACGTAAAAAAAACCCGTAATATTTTTATCAATTTATTTGTGAGTCATACTACCTTCAGAGATTTTTCTACTGAAGAGAAACTGATTCCAAAATCCAGAATAATATTCTGGATCTAATTCATTTTGTGTTAAAAAATTTTTTTGTGAAACTCTAAACTACAATCTTGTGGCGAAATCATGACTTGCACTTTATTTGAATACTTTTGCATAAAATTATGCATTATATTTTTTTTTTTCGAAAAGTGGTATCCGAAGTTTTAATGTCTATACAGTGATACTTTCATTGAGAGATATGTTTCGATTGTACTAAATTAATTTAGAATAACTGCTTTACTAATTTTAAATATAGGTTTGGGTATTGATTAATCTCACTAAATAATATCGCGGCACAATGTACTAATAGGTATTTAACTACTTGCTATTTTTCACTAAATGCTGAGGTGGTTATTTTTGCATATGGAAAATAGAATAAAACTAAACTGATGCTTTTTGCACACTGCTACTGTATGGCAATACGAATCGTAACCAATAGAGATCTTATTTTTTTTTACGAGATGTTGACGAATTTTCTTCTCTGAGTTAATCCTAAACAATATCATGACATCATAAATTTAACAACTGCAACTTTATATATCTACTTATATTAAAAACTGAGTATCTTTCTAACTATCTTTCTTTCTATCTTTCTTTCTATCTATGTCACGCTTCTTTCTCCTGAACGCCAATGAACTGAAAGTCGAACCAGGTACCAATAGATAGGTAATTTTTCAGGCTTCATTAGTTTCAATATGTATAATTATACGATTTTAATTAACGAAGATATCAATTAATAAGTAGTCAAATTTAAAGCGATAATGATTAAATATGAAATCCTTTGTTGCAAAACGTGGTTGCTATGAAACAGTAATAACAATGATAATGAGAATTTTGAATGAAGGCTTAACTAAATCAAACACGAAACTCATAAGTGGACCACTTACGTCGTATTTTTATCGCTAGCTACTTGTAATATTTTGAAACATTCATTTGTTGAAAAGCCATCTACTTATATTAAAAACTGAGTATCTATGTCTGCTTCTTTTCCTTGAACGAGCAGAACTTGCTGTATTCTTCCTCACCATTTTGAAGGCGCGAAGCATCTCAATAATTCGAATGATTTTTTTGATGCAGAAAAAAAGTGAAAGCGTGAAGCGCCTGTTAGCGAGCCGCCTTGGCGGCGAGTATTTTTTTTTTAAACATTCTTTTTAAACATTCTTTTTTTAAAACGCGAAGTGCCCGTGCAACGCCGGGCCACGCAGCTAACTGCTTGGGCATTAGTGGGCCACGTACGTAGTATGTCTTAAAATCTTATGAAAATTGAATTCTATCAAATAATATCACATCAGAATGAGGTAAAAGTTGGGTACCGGGGGGACATTATGCATTAACATGCCGTAGGAAGCTAATCTACAGCTAGTTTCTTGATATTTTCCGTGAGAATATCATTGCGTGTAATGTTATTCTTATTCAGATTTGAAATGTATTTTACAGCATAATTATCGGCTATGGTTATTCGCAGAATGTATACACGTACAGCGTACATGTTATACGTGTGTTACTTGAAATGAGATAATTGTATGTATACTTATTAATCAAGTTGGCATAAAGTATTATCCCTATTATTATTATTATTTTTTTTTTTGCAAACATTCATTTCGTTTCATGTTCATATTGGTTTTCAAAACGTATTTTATGCAATTACACATTTTTATTTATTAATGTTTGTTATGACTATGATATTCATAGAAGTCGCTTAACTTAGCATTTTAAATTTTTGTACATTAACTTCACTGCTCAATCAAAAATATTTAATTTTCTACATCCAATTTACTTTCTTACGAATAATTTAGTTTGTAAACTGAAAAATCGAGGGCGCTGCCATACGCGTACGTACCAACTCCGCCGTTCTCTATTACCATCCGCCATTACGTTTACGGATCTGATACTGACGAGCATTTTATACGCTTCTGTTGGTGTTAGTGAATAGAGAACTCACGCGCTTGAAGCGTTTTCAGTAACAGTTTATACTTTGTGCCACCTGTAAAGAATTGTATCTTCACTGATGTACTCACAGAGGTTAAATATGAAGCGAGATTTCGTTGTCGGAATAAGAGCTATGCAAGTATTGATGATACTGTTTCTCATAGAGCAAATCTCTGGTAAGTGAACAATTTTTTTCTATTATAAAATATCTTTATAGTTTGTTTTTCCTTTTACTGCGATATTTTTTTCAATAAATTATTGCTTGTTATTATTAGTTACGTTGAAATTCTGTGGTGAGTATATGACTACTTTTTCTCATACTTAAAGTTTTGCAAGTTTATTTATTTATTTTTTTATTATTTTTTTCTCGCAGATTTGCTAAATCTTTTACAGTAAGCTAGCATTTTATTTCTATTTTGAATTCTTACACTCATGCCAAGTGCTCTCTTAACTAATTTATTAGTATGTTTGTTTACATGCGGCTTACTTAAAAAAGAGGAAAGGGGCATTTATCTTTTGATTTAATTTTCCCCTTGATTTAAATTTGAAAACTTTTCATAAAAGAATGACGTGCAAAAAGTAAAGAATTTTCAAGCACACTAAAGTTTTCGATTATAAAATTAATTTTAAACAATCTTTATTTGAAAAATGTTCCTAATACCTACATAGTATAGCAATATAGATTAGAAATTAAAAAGAAAACTAAACAATTTTACTTTTACACTTCTCCGGACATAATTATATTCGCATTTATTCCGCTTACATTTAGTACTAAATCAAATATTTATAAATGCTTTAAAGTCAAATATTTAAACAACGTAACTAGCTAAAAACTGTAAAATTAGATCACACTTTTAATTTGCTTTTTAAGAAGAAACAAAATTACACAATTTAATTTAACTTAATTCGACAAATTTTAACTAAAAGATTATTATTCTTATTATTATTACTATTATTATTTTTGAGATTTACATATTGCTGGATTAAAAATTTTTTTGCAATAAACTAACTCAGAATTCAGCATAATCAATGCAGCAGGAATGCGTAAAACATTGCAAATTTATTATCTATTAACGTGTGTAGTTTGTGCAAAACATGGAATTGCTATGCATAAAGTAATATTCAATTTAGTTTTTGTGTTTCAATAAGATACCATTTTAAATGTCAAAAATTAAGCATTTGATTATTAAAAAAAATAAGCATGTATAAACATGGCTAAACGTTATGGCGTCTCTGTATATTTAAATTTTATTTTATTTACGGAGGAAACTTTCTTGAAAAATACTTTTCAAAACATCTTCTGATTAATCCTGTCTGATTCATTTCTTCTCATGCAGATTATATCTTAAAAATAACTGCTAATATTACATTTTACTTAAAACCATTGATGATTATTTATGTAAGGGTTATTTGCTTGCAATTACAAGTAAATTAACGAAAATTGATATCAAAATATTTATTTCCCAATACCATACATAACTCGCTTGGCATTTTCTTTTATTTCCTTTTTTTTGTTCTGTTAACACTGTCGTTAAAATGTTTCGATCAAATTTTTTTGCATGCAACTAATTATTGTATGTTTCTTTTATTTATGAGCTCCTATATAATTTTTAAAAAGGTTGATCTTTAACAAATAAATAAATTAAAATGTAACGACAGTTTTAAATAAATTTTTCCTTTTGTATTATGAAAAAACTGAAATACGATTAGTTACACAAGTGGTATTAACCTTTCTGCAGGTGAAGATTCTGTCAAAATCCAACCATTTTCGTTTCCATCAGAACCTGTCGTCGGAAAGAGAGTTAGCGCAACTTGTACACCATCCACGGGTGAAAAAATGGATTTTAGATGGTTGAAGAATGGCAAAGAGTTACAGAGGAGACAAAACATTAATATTTTATCTTTTCCTGAACTGTCGACTTTGGTAATTAATCCGTTATCTTTGGAAGATAGCGGTAACTACACGTGTGTCGTTAGTGCCAGAGGATTGGTTGGAAGTTTCACAACAACTTTGGATGTGTTAGGTATGAAGATTTTAATAATTTTTCTACCAATTCGAATTTCTTTTAAACATAACTAAATTTGCAAAAAAAGTCATTCTGTATTTTCTTTTTAACAGTGTGTGATCTTTTTAATACTCTCTATGATGGAGACTCATGAAAAGTTTTAAAAAATACTTTCTTTTTTCCGTCAAAAAGAGCAAGATTTTTTTTTTTTTTTTAAGTTAACAGCAACATTTAAAAAGTTAAAGATTTAAAGATGTTATTTACAGTTCGTATGCTTACCGGAACATGCTTACTGTACTAAAATAGAAATCTCTACAAATATGTAACTTTTTAAAAACGTTTTCTTTGCAGTAGCAGTTTGAGAAATTCACTTTTAAATAAAAATATTCTCCAATAAAATTCAGTTTCACTTAATTATGTAATGATAGAACTTTACTTAATAGCTAAGTAATATATAAAATTTTGAAACAAATTAATTTTCCAAGTTATTTCTTGAACAAACAAGTGAAAATGCTTTTGTAAAAGCACGAATTACTAAAAAATTTATTGAAAACTGTTAATTTTATTTTAGACGAGTTATTTTTTTTATTACTATTCGGTATTTCTAAAAATATACCGAATTAATAAGAGTAGTAACATGTACATTTATTATTAATTGCTCTATATGTTTTAATCTATAACCGTAATTGTTTTTTTAACTTGTAGTGCCTCCTTCATGGAAGATTACTCCTCAAGATTACGACGCGTTAAATGGGGAAAACGTCGTATTAACGTGCATTGGATCAGGAAAACCAGAAACTGTAACAACATGGTATAAAAGTTTTGGTACGTAAAATGCCGCGAATGAATAACATTTTCTACAATATTTAACTAATAGGTGTTATTTTAAATAATTGTAGTTTGATTTAGTTTTTTCATGATTTTAAAAAAAAATTCGTTTAAAAAAAAAATTCAAGAACCGTTAGTTACTGTATGTTTCTCAGAACCAACTATTGCGCTCCATGTTGATTGGGGTACTTCATTGAAAAGTCAAATTTTTTGGGGGATTAGGGGGGAGTGGGAGGGGAATCATATTTACTTTCATAAAATGAAACGCAGTAAAATAATGCATTTTTGTTGCGCTAGTAATTACTGTCTGTTTGCGTATTGTGCGCCTGGGAGCTACGGACGCTTCCATCTGAAAAAGGGGAGATAGGTTCAGGATGCGCACTACCCGATGCCTTCAGCTTTTGTTCGCTTACTACTTCCTCGTTGCTTTTCCCCCCTATTTCGAGAGAGTCAGAAGAGACTTGGCGCGTGCGCAGATGTCTCGGAGGTCGCACGAAAAATTTTTAGACAGTACTCGTTTCTCTATTTTTTACCTGACGACTCAGTTAATCAAAAGTACTGTTTACTAATTAACTTAAACCAATATCACTTTAAAATTTTACAGTAACGCTTAGTGAATTATAGTAGATATTTCTTAAACCTCTATCGTAGACTGTGCAATTCTTTTATTGAAATAGGACTTTATCTAAAAGCCTACAAGCATTTCAGATCTTAGCTACTGAAAATTTAGAGAATTTCCAAAAATATTTTACAGTATAATTTACTTCCTAAACATAGTCAATATTTTATTACGTGAAATCGTTTTAAAGCATAGTTTTCTACTCCTTTTAGCTATGAGCAACGAATTCAACCCAGTGACAGGATCGCTTCCAAAAAATGGAAGCCTTATAATTGAAGCGATAAAGAAAGAAGACGAAGGACTGTACAAATGCAATGTCTCAAACGGCATCGGAGAACCTTTGGTAAAAACAGTTGTTGTGAGGGTGACAGGTAAGAAATACATCACACGCTTTAACCAGTTATCTGCCAATGGTACTTTAAAGTGCAATCATACTGGTACACTTGAAGTTCTCTTTAAATTAGATCTAACTGATCCATTTCGTAACAGCTTGAAGGGATCAAAGATATTTAATGAACAATTTAATGGTTATGTGGATTATTTTAAAAGTTGATTTAAATAGCAACACTGTTGGGTAAGGGAGTTAGTACATTTACCTTATGAATGTCTGCAGAAGGTGTCTCTCTCCTAATGTTCTTACACTTTTATGCGTGTTTATTTGAATTTGATGATTTTTTTTGCCCCAATAAATGTGCATTTATGTTTCGTTTGATGATATCTGTTCTCACTGCGTAGCAAAATTGAGTTTGAAATGAAGTCTTGTGACAAATAATATTGGTTTGACGTTGTAGAACCTTTGACAATAGATTTTGTTGCTTCATTTACACTTCGTTGATTAAACAGTTTTTACATTATGTGTTGCTTTAGATCCAATCTCCTGTGATACGGGTACCTTATAATTTAACGCTAACCGTGAAGTGATTTCGATTTTTTGTTCACTTTATATAATGTGATAAATTTCTTCAATTCAAACTATGTGCACTGTAGAGTTTAAACAGTTTGACACGAAGTGTTAAAATTATTTTATTCTTCTATGTATTATAAAACATGATTAGTTTTTCAGCATGGGTGCAACTATCACTTCAACAGCTTATTAGTTATGAAAAGGCCATGAAGTACACTATTGTATGAGCTTTTAAGTGGTGAGAGGGTGCCACAGAGACGTATACAAGTGACGCGATATAAAATAAACTATTTTTTAATTGTTATTGCTTTTATTTTGTTTATCACGTGTATTTGAAAGAGGTACCATTTTAGTTAATTTGTGTTAATGAATGTATTATTGAAAAGTATTTTATATTTATTACTTATGGGTCTTAATAAGAGTTTAAGGCATAAAAAGTTGTGTGGTTGATTTTTCAATTGAATCATAGCTTAATAAAAGATTAAGGTAATTAGCGAATTCCCCTCTTTTACAGTTCCATAAAAAAAACTTTGAAAATTATCATAAAATTATAAGTGTGTAATTGTGATCACAATGTTTTAATATGTAAAAACCTTTAAAGGTATAGCAAAATTTTGTGAATTTGAGCACTAGCAGTAGAAAAGTTCAACTTAACGTGATTTTGGGCGAATATTCTTTTTCTTCTGTACTTACTGTGTTTGAATTTGAATTGAAGAAACTTACATTTTCTTGTGCAAGTTGCAGGCCACAAAAACCTTTTTAAAAAGTACTTTGCACGCCACTTATTAATTTCGAAGAACGTTCAACCCATTAATGCCTAGCGTCCCTTTTTAGGGACGGTCCAAAAGAGGGTCTGAATTTCCAAAAAATGAACATTTCAATCAAATAATAGTGTTCAATTAGTACCTTGGTATTGTTTCAATTAGTTATTAACAGATTGCAGCACATAACTATTGTAAAGTGTGCTCTGTAGCCGTTTTAATACGATCTTTATCAAAAATGACATCGTTCTCGATCTCAAGAAAAAAAGCAAAGTTTTCAACGTTATTTCCATCTTTCTAGTTTATGTTGATTGCTGATTTTATTTATTCTTATAAAATGTCTTTTTAAATATTATATCGTGGGCAGTAAAATATTTTAGTAAAAAAAGTATGTACCCTCTGGGGTCTATCGTAACTTTTAAGGGACGATTTTTCTTTCCTTAATAAAACAATTATTTTTTACATAATATCTTTTTTATTATTTTTCCTGTCCATTAAGCACTGTTTGTAACCAGTATACAAAATATGTTTGGGAAAAAAATGTCAGGCATTAATGGGTTAAAAAAATTAAACTTTTATATATTTCAGAAATTCATTCAATTGACAAAATACAGTTTTGAATGGTGACATAAATATACTTGTGACATGATATAATCGCTAATTTAATTTAAGGCATCACTTTAAAATTTTAAACATGTGTTTTCACTTGTAATTTCTTCCTTTGTGTTTTACAACCTCTATGAATATCTTTGTTGGAGATGACATACGATTGTGAAATAAACTATGTTATACCATTGTGTTCTTACGTATGTTATAGTAAAATATCTTTATACAGAAATAACTATTTTTTCATTAAAAAATTGGGACTTTAAATTGGTTTCGATATGAAAAAAACATGAATCTACAAAACCTTTGATCCTTGAAAATGAACAACTGTGCCAAGCACACACCACTCTTGTTTTTAGCTTGAAATGAATAACCTCACAGATTACAACGTATATTTCTGAGAAAAGATAAATTTTTTGGAAAAGTTCATCTGATTTTAAATAACTATAACGGTTCTGGGTATAACTAATATTTCTGTATTACACATCAACGTATTTATCATAGTTTTTTTAATTGTGTTTTTCTTATCTCTATTGTTTACATCGTGTTAAAATTGTTCTATTGACAAACATATACTTTTCTGACATTTGTTTCAGCATAAAGTACCTTTGAAAGTTTTACCTATGAATTATATTTTTTATCTATGCATTGGTTTGCATACGTACGTCTTTAAAAGTTACTGAAAATGAATCAATACTCAATTTGAATTTTGACATTTCACGTTTTTTTATACTTTTTAGAAACACTTTTACAGAAATTTAATTTTTTTACTGTTTTATAAATATATCTCATGAAAAAAAAAACTTTTGCGGAAGATGTTTTTTGTATTTCTATTTTTATTAAAATGTGATGTATGTAACGAATAAATAACATTTGTTCACGGTTTTAATCTAGTGCAGAAATATGCAACAACTACCAATATTTTTAATTAATTTTTTGTTATAGAATATAATTAGGTCATACAACACTTTTTATCTGTCGATATCAATTCATTTGAAGTCCTTTATAACTCTCCTTCAATGTTGCAACAGATTTCTGGAAGCGCAATTTTTCAGGACACATGCATGAAATATATCTAGCTTACTTCATTGTGTTTTCGAAAACTTTGTTGAAAAACTCCAAAAAAAAAAAAAAAAAAGAGATCAACGAATCTTATGATTGTTTTGGTTTTGTCAATAACTTTGAACTGCAGAACAAATTCTTGGTTTTGTTTCAAGTGATCATATTCTTACCCTTTTCTTACAGGTATCTCACTACTGGAAGAATACTTGCGTTTGCGTACTGTATAAGAACTGTTATGCTGTCTTTGCGAACTTATGTAATATATCATAAAATTTGGCGATCATATCCCTGTCAAAGAATTAACTCATATTCCACGTTATTAATAACTTGATATTGGGTCCTAACCACGTTATTAATACTTGATATTTGGGTTGATTTTGCAAAAATTATCAAGTCTGTCATTCAGGTGTGTACAGAGACGAAGCTGCGCCCCAACGCAAGATTTGTAAATGCGCCCCCCACCCTACCCCAGAAGAAAATTATATTTAACAATCAGAAATATTTTTGCAGTGTAACTCATAGTGCTATTTTTCGGAATCGTGTGCCTTCAAACCTTGTATTCCCTCTTCTGTGGTGAGGCGGCTACGGTGGTCCTATGTACGCCACTGACTTCACTGTTTTACTTTTAACAGCTAATATTTGTCTTATCGTTAACGATGAACGCATAATTATAATTGCATTGCCTGCAATAACGAAACAAGAAGTTAAGCTAGCGAAACTCATTTTAGTTACGTATCACTGATTCTTAAAACGTTAAAACAATATTGCTATATGTTAAAAACAAATTTTTTAGTTCGATTACTGAAACATCGAGGGCGCTGCTATTGCATCAGAGGCCTATTAGTCCACAAACGCCATTTCTACGTGTTTACAGGAGCGACAGTAGCATTCTAGTGATAAAGATTCAGTGTTCAGTATACAGAGCTAATTAATAATGCTATAGTGTGCTCATAATGTTTCCTCATGTTTAATTTGCTGTTATATATGAACCGGACAATTTTTAGAATGATGTGTTCCTTCCGTGGCTCCTGTTGTGCATTTGGAATTATTTTCTTCTTAAGCTGCTCATCTGGTAAGTATTCTTTTCGTAAAAGATATGGTTACTTCACAAAAATTTATACATTAAGCATTTAGAAGAAAAATATATTTAATTCTATAAGTTATGCTTTTTTTTTAATTCGTAATTTTAAATAACAAATCATGTTGTACATTGGTCCTGTTCGTTCAAAATTTGCAGTTAAATTGCTCTCAAGAGCTTATTTTTTATTTTTATGTATTACTTTATGATTATATTGTTTCGTTAGTAAATGTATTTACAACAAAAAGTTTGAGAAAAATAAATTTATAAAAAGAAAATTTGAACTGATTGTGAATTCTTTTAATTTTGCAAACTTCTATGAGCAGATGATTAAAAAAATATCCTGACAAAGAAAATAAAAATTTTCGTAGGAAGATCATGCGTAACTTTTCTTTAAGCAAATAATGAATGTCTTCAGAGTTTTGCTGCATTAAATGTAAATTTTCATTTTTTGTTTAATTTCCTTTTAACTTTGACTTCAAGATAATAAGAGAATAATTACCATTATGGTGTAAAATTAGCCAATGTACCCTTCCTAGGATAATTTCATTAATTTCGTAAATGCAGAGTTGTATTGGCTACCAGATGAAATACAATCAATGTATGTTTTAACTCAAGTGTTTTTAGTGCATGAAAAAAAAAAGAAAAACATAGGATTTTTTACCAGAGTAAAGGAGTGATTCATATAAGTTTTAATACATTATCTTTTTCCATTTGAGAGGTAAAAGAGTAGTTTCTCAAGAAGTGAAAAACTTGCGATGATAAGCAATCGTGATAAATATCATATATTTGACTATACGCAATTAATCAAAAAATGTACAGTACATTTTATTTGTTTGGATGTTAAGTATCGTAAGAGTAAAAATGAAATCTAAGAAGATTCGAATGTTTAAAACATCTAACTAGTTGGAATACTCGCTGGTTGTAATTTATTGTTTTTAAGTCAAGATTTATCTTCAAAAATGTTATTTAAACAATTCATTTGTTTTAGCTTTTGAATTTTTTGTACTCTGCAAAACTCGATACATTTTATCTTGTATTTTTCCTGAAAAACATTTTTAGTGTTTAATATAAAAGATATAGCGCTGTTCAATATAATATAAGAGTCAAACTGTAGCGAACTCTCCTAGAATAAAAAAATATGAAAATTGTTCTTCATCAATCAAAATAATAATTTTATTTGAAAAGAAGAACCGAATCTTAAAATGCAAAACTGTAGCGATTCTTTTGTGATTCACTAATTACAGAAGACTGTATGCTTATGACTCAAAAGAAAGCGCTCACATGCTTCTTAAATTAAAAATATATAATAGCTTTGACTTCATAAATCAATCTCTCAGTTAATTAAAAATATTAGCAGTTGACAGAAAAAATAATTCTAATTTAAATTTTAATTTTGTATCTTTGTTTTTAATTGCTATACATTTATTATTAAAATTTATAGCAGTTATTTTTCCTAATTTATAGCTCTGAAAATACAGCCGTTTTCATTTCCAAGCGACACAGTTATTGGAAACCGTGTCATTACTACATGTGCAACGTCCAATAAAGAGAAAAATGAATTTAAATGGTTGAAGAATGGAAGAGAATTAAAAAGCACGCACAGCATAACTGTGAGATCTTTTCCAGAATTCTCTACTTTGATCATAGAATCTCTAGTTGAGGAAGATGCTGGAAATTATACTTGTGTTGCTAGTTCTCGAGGTTTTACCGAAAACTTCACAACAAATTTAGAAGTTCTAAGTAAGTATTGGTATAGTGTAATATCTCATGTTACTGCTAGCATTTGCTTAAATACATTTATTAATTGCTGTGCATTTTCAATTCCACAATTTATCATAAAATACGAAATAAAATTTCGTGTTTGACGTGATACGCTATAAATTTTGCGTCAAAATCCATTTTTTTCCCATAATGACTTCTATTGTATTGAATTGCTAACCTTTTTCCCCTTATTTTTACAAAACCATGCCAACATTTCAAAGCAGATTCGAATAGTACGTAGCTAAAAAAGAAAAAAAAAAACTAATGTAAAATTTCGATTTCTTTAAAAATATTCCGAAAAACCTCAAAAATACTTTAACTCCTCAAAAAACCTTATAATGAAGGATTTTCCTTTTCCGAGAAAAGCTAAAGCAAGTACGTTCAGTTAGACACTTATCAGTTTGTTCTAACAAAATTATTTTTTTACTTAAATTTTAAGAAACTTCGTTTCTTACTTTTTACTTTTAAATTTTCTGTTAACTTAAAATGCAATTTTGTGAAACTGAGAAGCAAATTTTGTAAAATAAACATGGTTAAAAAATTAGTTTTAAAAAATACTGATGTGGTATGAGAGTGAATAGCAAGAAAAATGCTAATTTAAGTCATAAATGGATTTCCCAAGAACTTCCAAATAAAAACCAAAAATGTTTCTATTTTCACATTGTAAACTTCGTCGCACACACAATCCATAACAAAATTTTTAGATTTTTCTTTAATTCGTGACAGTAGAACTCTTTTTATTGCTTCAATGTCATGTCGGCAGCGCTTCACACATTTGAATCGCAAATTTAAAAACAAATCCTGTGGAGTGTAAAACATCACAGCAGACGCATATACTGAAGGAAATAACGTGTTTTATAAAGCAGTGAGTAACCGCCCCTAAACTCTTGTGTTTTAGATAAAATGAATTTGTATTGATGAAAAAATGCAATTTCTGCTTGTCACAAGTTTTCATAACATGACGAGAGCGCTAACTTCCGCGATGATAATTTCAAGACAAAATACTTTTTGGCATCAATGAAGTGCGCTAGTTGAAGCCCTAATATATGATGTTTACGTTTTGATCGAAAGTTTTCATTTCAGTTGCATTGAATTACAGGTGTGATTGGTTCAATCTTGACTTTTCCGTTTCTACCAAATGAAGTGTCATTTTGGCAGCGGAAATTTAGACACAATATAAATTAATTCTTCAATATATTTTTGCATAATGGAAAAGAAACCTATTATCATGGACGTAATAAGGTGTTTTTATTTTCGAATCTTTAATTAGGGACGTTCAGCTATCATATTGCGGGAAATTTTTCATGTCGGCAGCGTCGAAATAGAAGATATTTATTACGAAACTGATGCGTGCGTTACCGATGTTTTTTCGCAATTATTTTTCGTGTTATGAGTTTATCGAGTTGAGTTTTAAAGTACAAAGATAATTTCAAGTGCATCCTGCCAAATTCTCCCATTATTGGAAGCAGTTTATTTATTGCTGTTTCAAATGCTTCAAAAACATAAATTTTTCCGCAAAATTTGAGTTTTCAAATAAAATTGCCATTTTTCATCCTCTTTTCGTTTGCATCAATATTCAGACCTTCGTTCGTAACTACTGCACCCAAAAATATAATTTTGTTTGAAAACGGAGAACTCACGAACAGTTTAGTGCAAATCTCCTTCCCCCGCCAAACTGAATATCTTGAATTAATTTCGTTTTTTAAGATTGTGTTAAATATTTATTTTATTTTGATTTTTTAACTATTAACCAATTTATCTGTTTGAAAAAAATTGTCGCACTTATTTAAACTTTAACTAACTTTTATTAATCTCCAATTTTATTTATGAAGCAAAAATGCGTTCAGGCTGTGTAAATATTATTATATTCTAAGTAACATTTATTTTATTTTTTTCATAAAAGTTAGTAAAAGTGTTTACTTTTGTGCACTAAGTGAAATCTGTATTATTTGTCAGGTCGGAAGTATTCTCATCATGTCGGTAACGCTCAAAGACAACCCCCCTAAAAGGGGGGTAAATGTTCACCTTGACCATGCCCCTAATTTTTTTAAAAAAATGTTACTAATGTGTATTTGAAATACCCTATTAATTTTATTTTCTGGGTATCTTTAAAAATGGAAAATTTTCATGGTCAAATTGGCACTTTTAATCATATTCACCCATGAACTTTAGAAAATAATTTCAGACCGTTGAAAATTGTTGTAACCAATGTAAACAATTTGATGTTATATAGTATTTGAAGTTCGGATATTAAACAATAACTATATGGTGAGTTTTAATAAGAACGTGTTTAATATGAAGGAGAGTTTTAAATTTTTAAATAAACCTAAAACAACATCGTCCACTGTGAAGCTAATAAGTTTTAAAAGAGCATTATTTGTTGGTTTTGCATTTACTGTCTTGCAACCATTTCTTACTCATTTCACATAAGTTTTCATACTGCCAACGAGTTCAGTTGCCCTGGTTTGTCTGCTTTATTTAACTGTTTCATTTGTATGGTAGATATTTAAAAAATAAATAAATAAAAATAAAATTAAGAATCCACACACTATTGACCTAAAAAAAATTTTTAGACTACTATGTATTACGAATTATTGAGATTCTGATCAGATGTTATTAAAAATTCTTTTTAGTGCCTGTTTCTTGGATTACTCAGCCAAAGGATACTGATGCTGTAAGAGGAGAAAATGTTATTCTTAACTGTGAAGGTGCCGGAAAACCGCAACCAAAGGCTATATGGACAAAAATGTCAGGTAACGCTCTTACTTGAAATTGTCGTGGATAAAGATATTTCTGTCTGTTTGTTTTATAAATTTACTCTAAATTTATTGGACTGATTATTGAAGCTACTTGGACGTATTTGGCTCCTATAATTAATTTTAATTAATAATTTAAATAAAGGCTCTTTAAATTTTTAAATGATATGAAAGGATTTCGACTTACCTGCATTGCATGAAAATTAATTTTGAATTTTTAAAATATCTTTATTTTATGCTAGTAATATTTTATTAATTTAAATATTTTTTTTCGCCACTTCCACTCTTGGGGCCATGCTCCACATCAGCGTAAAGCAGAAAAATAAAGCAGAAGCGTAAAATGGATTACATAGCATTCCTATGGAAAGTACCCTGATTTTTAGTTTCTGCCTTCAGTTTCGGTCGCGTTTTACGCTGATGTGGAGCATGGCCCTTACGGTAGAGGTTTTTAAAAAGTGTCCCGTAAACATCTCCCAGAAAATAAAAATTTAACAAGCTACTCCTTTACACGTTGAAAACCTTTTCTTGTTACGGTGTTGCTTGTTGTGACAAATTTAAAAGCATTTTCCTTTATTAACTTCTAAGCCGGAGTTAAATCATCCTTTTAAAACCACTTGCTTTTTAGCCTACTTTCCCGTTAAAAATAAAAGAGACGAAAAAAGCATTAAAAGTGGCCCAATGCATCTAAAAAATATTTCCAAGTTCAAAAAATATCTCCAAGTTCAAAAAATATCGCCAAGTTCAAAAAATATCAGCCAAAAGTCAAAAACAAAAAAAAAAAAAAGAAAAAAAAAAAGAAGAAATAAATACTATCGAAAAATTAAAAATTTGAAAGTAGGGTATTGAGATGGGGAATTTGTGTGTCGGTCGGTTTGTCTGTCCCCCCCTAATAACTTTTGAATGAACATTCCGATTTGAACAAAAATTTTTTTGTTGGAAAGATCTCGGCGAGTACCGCTCATTCCCATATTTGATTTTTCGATTTGAACAATTTTTGGTTCAACTTTGAGCCGTTCAAACAACCTGTCCCGCGATACTAACTTTTTAGTTAACAGTCCGATTTGAACAAACTTTTTTTTGTTCGAAAGATCTTTTCAAGGATACTTCATTCCCGTATCTACATTTTCGATTTGAACAATTTTTCGTTCAACATTGAACCGTTCAAACAAGCTGTCATCCCTAATAACTTTTGAGTGAACAGTCCGATTTAAACAAACTTTTTTTTGTTCGAAGCATCTCGGCAAGGATACTTTATTACCGTATTTAAATTTTAAATTTGAAAATTTTTTTCGTTCAACATTGAACCGTTCAAGCAACCTATCCCCACCTAATAACTTTTAAGTGAACCGTCCGAATTGAATAAACTTTTTTTTGTTCGAAAGATTTCGGAGGGACTCATTCCCACATTTCACTTTTCAATTTGAACCATTTTTCGTTCAATGATGAACCGTTCAGAAAATTTTTTAACATGAGCGCCTACTGGGAAATTTAAATTGAATGTTGATTCTGAACTTAAAGGCGGATTTCTTTCAACCTAACTTTGTAAGAAAATGGTTTTGATAAATAATGTATTGTAAAGTACTTTTCTGAAAAATCTTCTGTGAGGACTCTTATTTCGACTCCGGCTCCGCAAACATGGCGGAAATGCAGACTCAGAAAAAAAAGACTGACTGGGCAGACGATTTTTTCTTTATTTATTTATTTATTTTTGCTTCATTTATTATTATTATTATTATTATTATTTTTTTTTTTGGCAGACGATTTTTTTTGTTTACAAAAATTTTTCATTCACGAGAGCATTTTATTCTTTATTTATATTTAACAACTGTCAACGGATTAAAAATAAAATTCGAGACATTTTATTAACGAACGAGGGTTTTTTTTTCTTTCTTTGATAAAATGTGTTTTGATGTTCTTTGTACCTTTATTTTATTTATTATTTTTTTTCTTTTGAAAACGATTGTGGAATTTTTCTACGGAAGAACTATAACAGTTACATTCTTTAAAAGGTGCGACAAAACTTTATTGACTCGTTTATTTACTTTTTACGTGTCCATTTCATCTGATGAGAGGGGTATATTTTGCTTTTAGAAATCAGCTTTAAGTGCTATAAAGGTATGTTTGACATAATTTTCAGTTTCAGATATTCAGGAGAATATTAATCAGATGCTACAATGCTGATGTCGATGTACGGGAAAGTAGGCTCGTTTAGTTCTTGACAGAACTTCTTGTTTGTTATTAAAATACATTCGACAAGTATTTCAGCCGTAACTGCTCCCACTGTAACCTTGGTAAACTTCCAGCAGATTTTCAAACAACGTGTGACAAAAACGAGTATTTCTGACAATGCCGTTGGTAAAATAATAGTTTAATTTAGAAAAGTTCGGCTGACAGTTAGTTCGCTTATACACGCAGAAAATTTATACCTCCTATGACGTTGCTAGTGGTTTAAAATAACAGAAGCTGCTTATGAGGAACTGAATAAATAAAAATTTAATAAATCACATGGCATTGGAACAGATTCCATATTCAACGCTTTCTGCTATGGTAATTAATCACTAAGTATTAATGGCAATTAGTAAACACTCTAATGGAAAAGGTCTAATCTGATGTTTTAAAACAGGTGCGATCTCCTGCTTCCAATAGCCTATTAGTTTCATGTTATTTCATACCTCGTAACACATACATGCCTACGTCTCGTACATAAATAGAGGGCCATTCCATGAAAAGTGAAACCAATTGGTCAAAAATTCATATTGAAGTTATGTTGCTATGTTATACATCATTTTAAAGCTTAAGATGTATATTTTAAGAATCCTGCATTGGTTTTTTGGTGAAAGTTAGAATAATACTTGTTTTCTTAGTTGGAAGTACAATATTCACGAACTTGTAAAAATCAGAAAAAATAACACATTTTCAAATGCATATTTCTCATCGAAAAATAAAAACAAAAATAACTACTTGTCCCACAATTTTAACTACTAAGACGGTACTATAATAATATGCACTTATTAATTTTTTTTGAATTGATCTAAATGGTGTAATTGAAGTTTGAAAAAAAAAAGTTTGATGTTACGTCTGTAACAAAAAAGAAGCAAAAGTTGTCATTACGTCCTAAAAAATCAAAATTAAAAAAAAACCTTAATGGTCCTTTTGGCAAATTCTTAGAGTAATTGCCCACCATAGTTAAAAATCTTGCAACTGATTTAGTTTTTAAATTAATGCTGTTACAGACGTAACATTTCGGACATAACAAATGGCTCTATGTTACGTCCGTAGCAAAAGTAAATTTCCAATTAAATAGGTAAAAAGCACAGGATGAGCAATACATGTATATAGCATAATATGGTACGAGTACTAAAGTTTCTGGTATTCTGATTTTGAAATTTTTAATTATGTCGGCATGTAATTGAAATTTATTTCTTAAGATTAATAAAATACACATATGGTATAACTGATTATGATTTATACCTCAACTGGCATTTTTTTGCTACGTCACATGGAAAGGGAGCTGTGGATGGAGTGGGGGTATAGTCAAGCACCAGGTTTGGCAGAGAGTAAGATCTAGAACAGCATTTGTCAACGACGCTCTTTCCTTTTTTCAGTGTGCAAACTCCATTGCAGAAAAAGTTAAAATTATTTATATGCCCCAGGAAAATGCTTTAAAGCTGACGCCAAAATTGGAAGAACGGTGGACTAACATCGCGAATTTGCCAAAAGCCCGCGAAATGCATTGTTTTCGAACAGAATACGAAAATGCCGTTCGAATTTCGAGAACGTCGGACGAAAAAGGGACACATTTTTTCATTCAAAAAAAAATTATCAAAATTGACCAACTGTCACCAAGAAGGTTAAATTTTAGTTTGGTACTAGAGTATTCTGCTATATCATCCAACATTTTCAAATTTTTAAGTTCTTCTAAGACCAATCACCGATTCCAGGGAGGAATTTACTTCTCCCGATTTTTTTATGTAGCAGCCCCATTATGCATTAATTTTAAGAATACAAATAAATAAATTTGTGTGAAGGCCCTTCTAAACTTTTCTTGTGTCAATCTTTCTTGGAAATAATTGTCTTAAGATGCATTAATTTATTGTTACATATTGACATATCGGCATATGCTCTCAACTCCCCCAGACTTACCCAAATTTTCTAAAACTGTTACAGTATAACTTAAAATATTCAAATAATGTGTTAATTAATGCTACTGTATTGTTTTAGCACAAAAATCTTTGTTTATTCCAGCTTTAAAATACTGTTTTCTACTTTCAAATCAGAGATGTTACGTCTGTAACACCACTTTGTTTCGTCCGTAACAAGTTTATGAATTTTTTTCACAAATTCGGCAGTCAAAATCCAAACAATCTTTATGGTTTTAGAAAGCTTGAAGTCTCTAGAACACGTATTTAAAAAAAAAGTTCAAAATTTCCGTATGATTCAGAGAAATATTGTAAGTTGTATGACATAGTCGAGTTTTTGCTGTTTTGTGAATTACGTCTGTAACAGGCAGTTTTTAATTTCTGTATTTTTTTGTAATTAAGCAATCTGCACGCAAATTTAATGTAGCATAAACATCATCAAGTTACACCACAGGAAAAAAATTGAAGACTTTCATCAGCCCAAACCAGAATTATTTGTGTTCAAAGTCTGCGATTGTTACGTCTGTAACGATGGAATTGCCCTATAGTTAATTTTAGTTCATTACAGCTTTGTATTTTACGGATATAACAATCAATTCTCTTTTAATTTCTCGGTTCTCTTAAACTTTTTTGTCATCAAAATAATTATTTTCTTCAAATATAATTTAAGTATTTCTTAATTATGGTTTTTTAAAAACAATACGAACTTTTTGTGAATAATGATGCAATTAACTTTATAATGTTAAACAATTTTCTTTCTCTTTGGTTATTTCACAGATAATAATGCAGAGTTTGCACCTACGGACGACGCTTCAGGGAAGAAAATATTTCCTAATGGAAGTCTAGTATTTGAAAGCATCAATAAAGAGGACGATGGCTTATACAGGTGTAACATATCCAATGGTATTGGGAAATCTCTGCAGAAAACGGTTGTTGTGCGTGTAATAGGTATGACAGATCTCATCATATTTGTGTTATAACGGATTTATTGGCATTCTATTTATGGGTTTTAAAAGCAGTAAATGAGCTACTGCTACATTCATTATGTGCGCAATTCATATTCCGGTTTCCCACCTGTACATCTAAGCAAGATACGTCATTTTGTCTTTTGTCTCTAAACATAACAATTTATTTAAGATGACTTCAGTTGTACTTTACTATTGGCATAAAACTTTTTTAATGCGATTTCTTTGGAATATTTAACATAATTAAAAACATAAAGTGTGTATTTTAAGAAATTGCGTAAAATTATTTACATGAAGAGAATGATCTTGAAAAAAATTCTCTATGTAAACTACTTGTACGCGTCTTTGATTAACAATTGGTTTTCCTGTACATTATGTTTCTTTTCTTATGTTTTAAATATTTTTTTAACGTTTTACGACGTGTAGTTTGAGTCCATTACACTAAACTTGCTGTTACAAAATGTTTAAAACATATTTACGGCATATATATCGTAATTAATACGGCATTTTATGGTGTTTTACATCAATCGTAATGCGTCATTTTTACAGAATTTGTATCATGAAACTAAGCAATATATACTATTTGGATGTCTTAAATAGCCTTCTAAACAGAAGTATTTCACTGACTTACTTTTCTGCAAAAATTCGTGAACAAATATCAATTTTGCTTTTATCCCAGGAGTCAGACAAGAGTAATTCTTTTTTTTTTTCATTTTGTCTTTCATCTTTGATAATACGTACATTTGTAGTAACTTCCGTACATTATTTTACCTTTCATTCTTGAATAAATCATTACTAAATGTATAGTTTGTTGCGACATTTTAAAGCCGCATTAATGCGCTGTACTTACAAAACGTTTCTGGCGTCATTTATAATACTTTTTACACAAAGTGCATAAAGTGTTATAAAGCACTAAAGAATATTTTTTTTTAAAGTTTGTATTATAAGTAAAATATTTTTACCTTAGTAATATTTTAATACTAAAGGCAGAAATGCTAAAAAAGGGTTTAAACGCATTAATTATGGTTTTAAGCTTAAGTTTTATGTATAAATCTTGGTAATACAGCAGTTACGAAAATGTTAGTCATTAACGTATTTTTATTTATGTTTTGAGTTTAATTTTGATCTATGCGCATCTTTTTTCACAGTAACAAGAGAAGTCATCAAAACGTCTATTCTACTTTAAAACCATTTATTAGATTTTATTTTATTCTTGTTGTAGTACCGATGTTTCTCGTGAAATTTGTAAATGATTTAGAGAACCGTGGAAACCTTATTTTATGACTTCTCTTTTCGTATTTCAACAATTAGTAACCAATCTAAGCAAAAAGCTTTTAAAGTCTTCTCCATATGAGTTACAATTGAGATTTGGAATGAAAATTCTTCGCTATTATATTTTTCATGTGTCGACTTTTCATCTGTTATATATAAATTCCTCGTAAATTTCCCAGATTATGATTTTTTTAAAGTTATTTCAAGTTCGAGAAGATACATATATAAACGTCTCGATTCACAACTGTAATTAATTTTTAAAAAAATTATAGATGGTGTGCCCAACTTAATCGAAATACCTCTTTTATTAAGGTGTACTCGTACCTTCAAGAAGGGGGTCAAATTGTGCTGATAAAATGCTTAGAGGTTGCTTTTCTTTTAGGAGTACTTCTCTGTGTGTCTGTGTGTGTTTTTTCCATGTTCTTTTTCCTGGCCACTCCGTAGTACTTGGCGGGGGGAGGGCGCTGCCGCTTCGAGAGGCAGCACACTCCCCAGGTTCCCCTAGGCCCCCCCCCCCAGGCAGCACACTCCCCAAAAAGGGGGGTGCTCCCTAGGAGCACCCCCCTTTTTTTTGTAGGTGCCATACATATACAATACTTTCTGCTATTACTTTTAATAACTTATGAAAGGGTTTTGAATTTTCAAATTGCAAAGTATTTCTCTTATAAAAATATGGATACTTTTTTGTTTATAAGCTATTTAATAAAAGCAACGGAAATTTTACTTTCAATGATTCAATTTTATGCATAATTCTTTTGGTACACTATAACCGTTTCATCCTTCTAGTTTCTAATGCTCTAAAATGCATCATATTGTTTTAAATTTTGTGATTTTCATCCTGAATTTCATGGCACAAAACATTACTATTTACGAAAGTTATTATCAACGATATATTACGCTGTGTGCTCAATTTTTATTTCTCTTCACGTTTTGCTTTCAATGTACAGAGTTTAATGTAAAGAGAGAAGTATGTGACTTGCTTTGCCATGTTTTCTATTTTCTTCGCTTCAAACAGTTGCAAAATTTCTGTTAAATTGCAGCGATTTCTAGAAATATTTTTCTAGATTCAATCATCAGTCGTGATACGAAATAATGCCAATACAAATTTGAGAATGTTTGTCCATGTACTTATAAAGCAATAAATCCGATATATCAAGAGCATAAAATTCTCTATTTTAATTTGCGAATAACTTTTTTAAATCATTTTCGGGCACGTTTATTTTGAAATTTCCGTAAATTACATGTAATTGTTTGTTTGTTCCACTATTCTAGGTTTGGTGCCGATTTTTGGCATTTGAAACCCACATTTGTTTTTTAAAAATAATAACTTTTTCCCACAGCTACTTTTTCAATGTTTTTTAAACATTTTTGGTGTAATTTTGAAATTTCGGGATAAACTTTTTTTTAAAAAATGGGGCCCTTTGCATTCTGAACACAGCTTCTTTTCCTCAGGCATCCTGCCTTCATCAAGCAGCTTTTTATTCTTTTCAAAGATGTCTACACAGATTTAAACAATGCAGTGTGCATACATTTTTGTGTCAAATACATGTTTTTCTTCATAGCAGAAATACTAAAAATAAAACTGACATTATTTAGTGACTTCATGAATTCTCTTATTTATGAATCTTCAGTAACATTTTATCATTACACTGAAAAGCAATTTTTTACATTTTTCAATAAATTTCTACCTAGTGTGGTTTTTTGTGTTTTAGGAATATTTCTTATGTAATAGTATTGAATTTAACCACGCAAGTAAAAAATATTATTTTTGATGAGTTAAAATACTTAATATGAATGTCATATTTATGAAATACATTTTTATTCTACATTTAAAAACATTATAGTAACGCTTTTATATAGCTTTTTAGTTCCCCTCCCACAACATTGAGGGCGCTACTGAGACAGTGTACGGAAGTATTGCAAAAGCCATTGTACAATTGCTTATTCATTTTAACTCTAGTTTCAGTGCAAGGACTCCTGCGGAAAATAACATTGCTTCTCGTTTTAGCCGTTCCAGTTTAAGAAACACGTTTTTTTTTACTACATCGTTAAAAAATCTTCTTGTTCAACATCCTTATACGATGCAATACGTAAGGATTCGTATGCAATTTTTTTGCGTATTGCAAGCTGCTGTTTTCACCCTCTTTTCACAAGGTAAGTGACTCTTATAGTTTACATTGTAGCGAATTGTTTTGTGTATGATGTTTTAAAATTCTGAATCAAATAAATTATGTCATTTAGTCTCTTCTGTAAGCTACAATCTAATTTTTTGCACGAAAAATTGTTAAATTCATTTGTGAAATGTTACATATGTCTGATTTAATGCTTGTGTCCATCTTTTGTAATTTTTTTTCCATTTATTGTTGTTTTTCTTTTATTGAATGCGACATGATGATTTCAAGCATGCACTTTCATTAAAAGTAGCACTAAGTTATGAAATTGTATGTACCGTATTTTTCGGCGTATAAGACGCATCCAATTTTAAATTAAATCCCCCAATTTTAATTAATCTTAAATTTATACCGTATAAGACGGTACGTCTTATACGGCGAAAAATACGGTATTAATATCTTAAAATTCTGAAATGTAACTGTGTCGAAAAATATCCCGTATTATAAAATCAGCTTAGTAAAATTGTGTTATATCAAAACTTCTCCATAGTTTAACGTTTTTACTTCGAATTAGTATAGTTTCATTTGAGTGTAACACCATTTTAGAAGTTGGATATCAAGAAGTGATTTTCTTTTGAAGCATTTCACTAAAAATAATTTACTTTTGTCAAGAACTTATAACATTAAAATAACTCTTATTTGAGATCTAGTTCATTAATGTGTTCTAAAAATTATGCAGAAATGTTATCAACCATGAAGTGTGCTCTATGGTGCTTCACACTTTGTTGAATTTTGTACTCCCAAATAGTACTTCATAATGGCAGGGCCTTTGATCATAATATAGTTTTTGGTTTATAATATATGTGCTGTAATTGCCCAATAAATAATAGGTTCAACGTTAAAAATGATGTGAAATTTATAGAAACTAATCAGAATTCGTTTGAGAAGTTTTTTTTTTTTTTTTTTAATATAATTTTTAAAAGTTGTTGCTTCATTTTTAGCTGAGATACAAGAGAAATGTGTCTGCACTTTTTGAAATTGGCATTGCATATTTTTAATTTACTTTCTAGTTAATTGACTTGCGATGAGATCGCACAAATTAAATTGAAAAAAATATTTAAGCAATAAATAATCCGTTTTTTTACTAATTTTTACATATTTTTCGAAAATCGAGATCTATTATTAAATGCCAAGAAATAATTGAAGAAAAAAATTGTCTGGCACCATCCTTTTTAGCAAGAGATAAAAGAATCTTTAATGCATTTGTAGTATCAGCAAAATTTGCTGATAAAACCAAAGGTTTAACAGCAATCTGAATAAAGAATGTGAATTCATCATTTTTCGAAAAAGTAGTAAACCATTTTTTTCTCAAAAGCCATTTTAAAAACGATGTCAAAGTTGATAACTCTAAGAAATTGTGCTGTGGAATAAATTCACAACAAAAAATACATTGCTCATTTGTTTTGCATTTACAATGAACCTCGTCTCCAGCAAAATAAGCAGAAAATACATAAAAATAAGAAAACAACAAGGCAGCATATGTAGGCAATTTTTATGAAAACTTGTGATTCATTTGCTTTTGAAATTTTAAATTCTACATTTGTACTATCAGCACAATGGTTACTAATTATAAGCTCTGCAATTCTTTGTAAAATAGCATAAAATGTTTTTTCTCTCTTTTAATTCTGTTCTTAAAGCATGTAACTTCATACGCTGAGCAATTCTTTATAAAATTGCATGAAATGTTTTTTTTTTCTTTTAATTCTGTTATTTAAGCATGACATTTATGTATTTATTTTTAAACGTTAGATCTTAACGAAAAATCATTTTGTTCTTTCCAGTCCACACTCTAAATATTCAACCATTTTCTTTTCCAAACAACTCTGTTCTTGGAAATAGAGTTTTAACGTCGTGTACTACGTCCACAAATGAAAAAATGGAGTTTAAATGGCTAAAAAATGGCAAAGAAATCAGTGGCGTTCGCAGTGCGAATGTGCGATCCTTTCCAGAATTTTCTACCTTAGTAATTGATTCCCTTTCGGAGGAAGATGCTGGAAATTACACCTGCATTGCAAGTTCATCCGGATTCACGGAAAGCTTTACGACAACTTTAGAAGTTCTAAGTATGTATTTATATTTTTATTAATTAAAAAAACCTCGAAACTAGTTTTATTTGCACCTTATTGTCAATTACCTTAAGGCTAATATGATGCCTTACTAATCCCTGAGTAAGATAGAATAGTCTTTATAATTGATATAAAAAGGTATTAAGGCTTTAGTTACGTGCAAATTATTCTTATTTACTTTCTCGTTGTGTATTTTTCTTTTTCCTTTTCTATTTCTTTCTTTCATCCTTTCTTCTTTTCTCTTCTTTGTATTCAATATAATTCTAAATATAAACTTTTTATAAATTAAAAGCATCAATCTCTAGAGGAAACATGTAAAAAACTTTTCTCTTTTTTTTCATTAAAATCGATATTTAACAAGAAAGACTTAACAAGAATATTTTTTAGTAAGTACATGCACAGGCTGTGTTAAAAGTTGAACTACAATTAAGGCAATTCAAGATTTTAATGCGCTAAAATTTTACAAATTAAAAAAAAAAAATACACGTTTTATGTATTAATAGTATCTCTATCTTTTAGTGAAATATCGTCAAGAAAAGCTTTTCTTGCGAGAAATTATTACTCTTTATTCAAGTAGTAATCTTGTCCGCTGACTTTTCGATTTGATTGTGGTATCATATGTATTTTTAAGATATAGATTCAGTGCTGCGCATAGTCAGCTATCAAACTTTCTACTTGAGTTAACTACTTGCAAAAAATGAAAGTGCCTAAACTTACGATGTCTTTGTGAATTGTTAGATATTTTAAATTTAACCCTACACTGCATAGCGTTGCCAATTAGGTGCATGGACTATTTTTCCTTATGACCATGCATAAGGCAACTGAAGCATAAAAAGCAAGTATTAGGTTAAAGTAAATACAACAATCTATCCTCAAAATTAATTTTTTTAAAAATGTGTTCCAATGTTTTCTTATTACACTAAAACACATATATATTCCTTTCAAAGAAAAAAAATCATAGCAGTGTAGGGTTTAATATCTACTTCAGTAAATTGAAGTTTCAGTTTGTGCTCTTTAATGAAATTAAAATATTGAAATTGCTGAATGAATTTTCATCAAAATTACTCTTAACATACATATCCAAGAAATGAAACAAAGAGTAAGCCAGCTGAATTGATGTATTTGTTCGATTATCGATTGCAAGTATTTTTCTAAAAAAGTTCTATGTTTTCATATTTCTAATTCTCAAAAAAATAGTTCCAGTGTCTTGGATGCACCAGCCTAGCGATGTTGATGCAATTCGTGGAGACAGAGTGATTATCAATTGCAAAGGTTTCGGTAAACCTCCACCAACAGTAACATGGTCAAGAACGGCAGGTAATTAGACCTTTTTTCTTATATATTTGAATTGAGTAAAATGTCTTTCTAATTGAACTGCCGTGCTAAGTACAAAAATCGTGGTCATTTTGAAATTTTTTTCTTAACCCATTAATGCCTAGCGTCCCTTTTCAGGAACGGTTCAAAAAAAGGTCTGAACTTCCCCAAAATGAACATTTCAACCAAATAATAGTGTTCAATTAGTACCTTGGTATTGTATCAATTCGTTATTAATAGAATGCAGTACACAACCATTGTCAATTGTGTTCTGTAGCAGTTTTAATATGATCTTTATCAAAAATGAAATCGTTCACAATCTCGAGAAAAAAAGCTCAGTTTTCAAAGTTATTCCCAGCTTCCCAGATGTTAATTGCTGATTTTATTAAAGACTTTTTCTGTACTTGCTACTGTCATGGTTTAAACGTTTTGCTTCCGGTTGCAGAGTTAAATCCAGCAGCGTGAACTTTAACGCACTTCCGCTTTATAGTGAAGCGAGAAAGATTCATGCTGCCAAGGTTCACCTGCAAAGATTTGGCTTACGTGGTTTTGAGTTGAGTACAATCCTTGGCAGGACTACGACTGGAAGCTTTAAATCCAACTGAAATTGTTGGAGATAAACCTTGCAATATTAAAGCAAAAGAAGAAATGAAACGAATGAGATTTGCTAACAATCAACATATTAGTCAAGTTCAAAAATTTGCTTAAGTGACTTTTTAGGGCAGTAGAAAATGCATTGGTAGTTTTTCAAATTGAACATTACGCTTGATGACGTTTGACTCAAAGTTGATAAATTAACAAAATTGGAAACGAAATATTCTCATGAATAAAAAATAAAGTGTTCGTGAATAGCATTTTTAACTGCGTTTGTTATTTTCTCGGTGAATTATGCTTAACGGCGTTTGTCTTCACGCAATTCTAAATAAATTTTAAAACGAAAAAACTTTGAAATAAAATGTTAAAAAAAACTTTTTAAATTTAAAGACTATTTCTGTCCGTTCATTCGCACTAAAAAGTATGAAATAAACTAAGTATTCGATATAGTGATTATAGTGCTCAGAAATTCCAGCTCATCTTGATTTTTTTATATTTACGTTAATATTAAAGCAGCCAATAAAGTTTAAATTAAAAATTTGATTTAAGAAATAGGCGGTATACTGTTTGTTACGAACAGCTTTTACTATACCGCCTATTTCTTAAATCAAATTTTTCATTTAAACTTTATTGGCTGCTTTAATATTAACGTACATATAAATATATCAAGATGAGCTGGAATTTCTGAGCACTATAATCACTATATCGAATACATAGTTTATTTCATACTTTTTAGTGCGAATGAGCGGACAGAAATAGTCTTTAAATTTAAAAAGTTTTTTTTACATTTTATTTCTTCTTATAAAATGTCTTTTTAAATATTATATCGTAGGCAGAAAAAAAAAATAGTAAAAGACGTATGTACCCTCTGGGGTCTATCGTAACTTTTACGGGACGATTTTTCTTTCCTCAATAAAAAAATTATTTTTTACATGATATGTTTCAAATTATTTTTCCTGTACATTAAACACTGTAACCTGTATACAAAATATCTTTAGGAAAAAAATGTCAGGCATTAATGGGTTCAAGTAAAATCTCAATAAAATATATGGAAGCGAAAAGGCTTTTTTGGCCGTCTTTCCAGCTCGGTTGATCCTATTTTAGGCTGACGAGTGTCAATAAGCACACAACGGTAGTCCGTAGCTGGAATAACCGAGTTGGCGGTATACTGAATATTTAATGTGTTTGAACAATTACTCGTTTTGTCGTTTTAAATTAAATTTCAATAACGAGTCTGTAGCCATGAAGTAATTGAATTTTAAAAGAAATTTTGGAAATAGTGTGAACGTTTTGAAATAAACTAATATAGTATTTAGGCAGGGATTCAAGTGAAACAGCACTGCTATCGCTTCGAATTGCAATCGCTACTGGAAGTGAATTACATTATCATCAACTTAAATTGGCATGACGTCACTACGGGTGGAGCCAGTGAGAGCTCACAAGCACTCAGCGATCTCCTCTTATTCGCCAAGTAGGCTGTGACGTTTTATCTAGCTCGTTTTTCATAGGCAAACGTCACGCTGATGTCACGATGTTTTTATCAAGAAACGTTCTAATGTAATTCATTTCCAGTCGCGATTGTAATTTGCGATGGCCTGTTTCACTTGAATCCCTGCCATAATAACAATATAAAATATATGAAATAAACATTAACTTTCAAGTAAAGGTGATACTACTTACTTATAAACGGAAAAACGTACCAGATAACAAATTATTAACTTATGGCGTTTAAAATAATTTTAAGCCTTATTTCTTTGTTTTATTTGAAGACTTGATTGACTAATAAATTTAAAAGTAATTTTGTGATTAAAAGATATGCGTTTAAAATTACATGCTATTTGAAAAATATTTTTTTTTCTATGCGTATATTTTTATTTGTGTATAGTTTCCTATATTTTATAGACATTAACGTATATTGTATGCATTAAAAAATATTTTCTTTCTTTTTCTAGAAAATAAATTGGACTTTATGCCAATTATAGAATCTGAAGAAATAAATATCTTACCTAATGGTAGTCTTCAAATTATTTCGATTAGTAAAGCAGATGAAGGACTATATGCCTGCAATATATCTAATGGCATTGGGCATCTGCTACAGAAAACAGTTATGGTTCGAGTAATAGGTAAGGAGCACTGGCATAAATCATTTCAAAAATCTAGAAAATATCTTCAACTTTCTTTATTTGCCTTTAGGTCGTTGCAACAAGTGTAGCATTATTTGAAAAATCATAATAAAAGAGAAATCTCATGAATGACATTGAAAATGCTGTGTATAACGATACACATATTATTAATGCAACAATTAATGTGGTACTGCCGATTGATTTGTTATGTATACTTGTTTACTTTTCGGAGTTGAAACAATGATGAGGTACTATTTCTTTTCATTTAATACAGAGTGTTTCTTAAACTGTTTTATTTGTTATTAATAAAATCATTTATCTAAAAATATGAAGTTTTAGTTCGTCCAGAATATCCTTGAGGGCGCTGCGACTCTGTTGGAGTAATAGCAAAGAATGGGATCTGCTCTGCTGCTCGCCATTTGTATCACTTCGTATTATTATACTACAGCAGCAAGGTGATGAATTTGAGAATGGGAAGTTGTTACAAGTTCATTGTGTGCCAATATTAATTTTTACGAATTTCGGATTTCATTCGAAACTTAGATTTTACGCGAAATAATACTGAAGGAATGGAAGGAATATCTTCGTTTCTGCTCCTGCTCATACTAACTGCAGAGATAGCATTAGGTGAGTAATATAGCTTTTTTTTTTTTATAATATTATTATTACCAAGCAAAAAAAACTAAAAGTTAAAATAATAAAATCATTTCTAAATTGTTAACGATCTTTATTAAAATTAAAGAATTCACATTTTGAAGCAGTGCTTTTATGTATTTTCAATTAAAATTTAGAAAAAAAAATACGTTTCTCTCTTAAATTAAATACTCTATATCCTCTTTTGTTAATATTTCATTTTGAGTGATTGAACTTAAATGCAAAATGTGAATTGTGTCTTTCATATGCATAAAAATCGCCTTTATAAATGGTTGGGATTTCAAGATAATTATGTTTCAGGTGCAACTGCTTTCAAGATCCAACCGTTTTCTTTTCCAAAAATTTCCACTGTAGGAAAAAGAGTGACAACTACATGCGCCACATCAACTGGTGGAAAAGTGGAGTTTACCTGGTTGAAAAATGGTCAGGATCTGATTAAAAACTCAAAAATTACTGTCCGGTCATTTCCCGAACTCTCCAATCTCATCATTGATCCACTATCGGAAGAAGATAGTGGTAATTACACTTGCATTGCACATTCAAGAGGAATTTCTGAGAAGTATACGACGTATTTGGAAGTTTTGGGTGAGTACGTGCTATTTCAAGAATTTTATTATTTAGCAAAGTATTAAACAGCTCGATAGTATAACATTAGATGGAAACTAATTGTGAGCTTATTGTAAACCGCGCATTCTTAACCGTTACTGCTTCTAAAGCAGGTTAGAAATTGCTATTTTTTGTAATAAACTTGAGTTTGAAAAGTAATTGAAATTTTCAATGGATTGTTAGTTTAACACTTGCAAGATGCATAAGCTATTAATATTACATTTCAAAATTTGTGAACGAAATTGCTATATATTATCTAGTTCTAAATATAAAAAGAAAATATATTAGCAAAAAATCTAAGTGCATTTTCATTTAATTATAATTCCCAAATTGGTTATACCATTTTAAATAGTACACTGAATGCCTGAAACTACGATATAATAGTATAAGCATTTGTAAAATAACCAAAAAGCGGATGCTAATGCCAAATTTAAATTATTTCAAGCTGAATTTATATGTGTGAGATATTTTAAGTTACTTATCTATATAATTTCTATATACTGAAAATTTTAACGATTTTCCAGTGCGGCTCTGATAAGTTAATACTTGACCTTGACAATGTTTACATCTTTTAAAAATAATAGTAAAAGGTAACTGGCGTTGAGGTGAGTTGAGTTTCTTTCGTAGTCGTTTTGCAAAAGTGTTAAAACTCAAATCTGTGCCAATAAATAACACGTTTATTTTTCACTGAATGCTTTAAAAAAAAGTGAATATTGTCAAAGTCAAGCTTCAACTTGTCAGAGACACACCATAACACTTAACATTCATGAATTGACAAAGGAGATACATTTTTCTATTACACTACTACGTATAATGTATTCTTGTTTGTACTATAATATTTTTTACCTACAGTTCCTCCGATATGGAAGGCAGCACCGTTGGACATTGAAGCAATTGACGGAGATACCGTTACTTTAAATTGTGAAGGAAATGGAAAACCCAAACCAACAGTTGTCTGGTCTCGTATTAATGGTAAACAGATATTTTAATTGCTTTATGCATCAAGAGCAGTGCACTCTGTGTTTGAATATGTTTTTTTCGTTATAAATACCGATTTTCAATCATGGCAATCAACTTTTACTTCAAATACAATGGGCACATCAGCAGCCCATTACTTTTTAAGAACGTGTTGGATTTTTTTTCGCAGTATAATTTGACAAGTAAAAAAATAAATAAATAACATGAATAGCTCGAAAATTATACTCCGACAAAACTAAACAACCTAAAAAAAAATCGTTAATTTGTAAAATAATCCACCAAATCCCCCTCTCCCCCCCCCCAGCCAAAGAAAAAGAAAGCTAAAGCAAAGCAGGGCGGCGATGTGAACGATACTTTTTTGCGTCCTCTAATTTAGAAATTAAACAATACTCCGTGTGCCAATCAAACACTTTTTACGGAAAAGTAACTTCATTTTAAAATTACATTTGCATTTTACAGTTTATCTTTGTAGCATGGTTTTTCACATAGCAAGATCAAACACACGATAACATTTAAAATCAACAGATAACATAAAGAATTATTTTGCAAAGAACAATCTTTCATTGATGTAAATAAGTAGATTATCAATGACGAAATGTGTTCTGAATATAGCCACATATTTTGGATATAGTCACGGTATATGTTTATTGATGTATGTTTACAAAAAAAAAAAAAGATATTTAACACCTTTTCCGTTGCAACAGTAAAAAAAGAAGTTTTTTTTTAAACATTTAATATCAAATGCTGAACTGGTGTCATAAATCTGCCATTAATTTATTTTAATATTGCCTGTCCTATCTGTTAATTTGGATTTTTATGGTATTTTAAGTATTTAAGAAAACTCGCTTTTCTTTCCAATCGTGTAAATAATAACAAAATCCCTGAAGTTTTTTGAATGAATGATTGTAATATTTTTCAATCACATTTTTTCACAGGTTTATCGTCTGAGATAAATGTTCTACAGAACTCTATCCACCACATTTTGGATCAAAACGGAAGTTTGGTGTTGAAAAGTGTAGAAAAATCTCACGAAGGAATTTACAAATGTAATGTTTCCAATGGAATAGGTCAACCGTTGATTAAGACAGTGTTGCTGAAAGTAATCGGTATGTGCAAAACAGAACATCTTTTGCTGGTAATTTATTTTTAAATCATTGTACGAAACTCATATTGTGTTGTATGAACATAGATTTGTAGGGCAGGCGTTGACATATAGAACACACATAGGAGAAGAATATTTAGTAGTTGATGATCCTATGAATAATATTTTATTTGAAACTAAATGTAGCTTGCACACATTTTCTTGCCGGCCACCTTGTCTACTGGTCAAAGAAGTCTGACCCGGGTGGTGGGGTCCTGGATTTAAATCCCAGTATTGGCACGAATATACTTTCTCCCTCCTGTCCTTGTTCTTTCTTTGTGTAAATGGGTTATTGTGCTGTGAATGGTTGCCTGCTCTATAAACGGGTCTCTGTTGCATATGTGTGTACTGTGGAAGTCGGACTTCTCACGAAATTCTAGTACAGTTAGAAAAATAAAGCAGCGCACCCCTATTTGTCAACCTAGCTGGCACAAGACACCAACAACAAATGTTATTGGTATGCTCTTAACGTGATTACTTCTTTTT
>JAXGGA010010807.1:0-45209 GCA_038373865.1 Uloborus plumipes
TCCGCAAAGGGTTAAAGATGCGAACTGTAAGTCCTATGTCCCCCTCCCTGTAAATGTAAATTAATGCAGAAAATAAATAAATAAATAAATAAATAAAATAAATAAAACTATTCTTAATTTGGTTAAAAATTCTATCTATTTTTGCAGTCCTTGAAAGAAAAGTAATAAATAAGTGACTAAATTTGCAGTCGTGCAATGGTTTTCATGTTTATGCTGAAGTATTAAATTTTAATTTTCGATGTATATTAAGCATTAATTCGTTTAGTTCAAACTGTTTTTAAGTTTAACACATGGCTTACGCTGATATTCTAAATAATAAAACTTTTTTTTTACTCCTATCGGCAGGATTTTATTAATGTACATTCAAACAAATTTCTAGTTGTGCATTTTTTTCTCGCAAATGCAATTTTTAAAAACTTATAACATTTTCTTTATTTTATTTAAGAAATGTTCCGAAAAACTGGACGTTAAGAACCAATCGCTAATTTTTGAACGGTGTCTTCACAAGAAGTGTTCTAAGTGGATAAGTGACTCTCATTCTCACATTTTGTTATAATTCTTGAAAGCGTATAGATTTATACACTGTTCAACCTCTATTACGATATAAAAATTGTTAGTGTAAAACCTTTTACTTAGAAATTTCCTTTCCACTTATTGCAACTGACGTCCTTCCTTTATGTCTGCAATGCATCTTTAATGAGTTCACCAACAATTCTAATTATTTCTCTCTTAAGCGTTTTTTTAGGAAGGAAGTTTTAGCCACACTTTGGCGTCATAAATGTTGTCATAGTTGTGTTACATTTAAGTTAAGGCAACAGACTCCTGAGAATTAAAAAAAAAAAAATAAAAAAAAAAAAAGAAAGACGTAGAGAAAAAGGGAAACATGTTCACATTTCTGACATCTGCAATAAAGATATTTTTTATTTTGATATTTTTTAATGAAAAGGGTATTTTTCTCTCACCAAATTTTGAATTTATTGTTTTTTTTTTTTACATAAGCCTAACTTTTCATTATTTTTAAAAGTATTATTATAACGCTTGTAATTGTTCTTTAAAGCGAAAGCAAGATAAATACATTTATAAAAATATACAAATGTACTTACTTTTTTCATTTAAGTACAGTTAATAAATAATTTGTATACAATTATTTCTTAGAGCTGTTTATAAGGTAAAAAAGGAATAATTCTTAAACCTTGATTTTTACATGTTTAAATAAATTAAAAGTAGTCAGCTCATTAAGAACATTTTCTTCTTGTTTTAAATTACTCTCTGTAAAGTGAACTAATAAACACTAAATTATTGTTGGCCAAATGGGACAATGTCACTCATTTTCACTAATTCTCCTGTATTAAATCGTTTTCAGGTAATTAATATGAAATTGCTACATTGGTTACGCACACGTGAACGAAATAAATCTTTTCTTGTTTCAACAGACATAATTTATTTTAAAAATTTCTATTTCGAGTCCTTTGCTAAATAATTTTTCATGCATTTTATTCAATTTTTTTTAATTCCACAGCAACAAAAAAAATATATTTACAATTCAAACATTTCAATAAAATTTTAATTAAAGTAGATATTAAAATGTGAATCTCTCAGCTTCGTTACCTTGAACTAAGACTACTTGAACTAAGTATTTTAAAGGTGCTTGGCTACCTTCCCGGGAAAGATGCTATTTCACCTTTCTTTTTTAACCCATTAATGCCTGACATTTTTTACCAAAGATATTTTGTATACTGGTTACACGGCTACAGAACACACTTTACAATGGTTATGCGCTGCACTCTGTTAATAATGAATTGAAACAATGCCAAAGTACTAATTGAACACTATTATTTGGTTGAAATGTTCATTGTTGTTAAATTCAAACACTTTTTGAACCGTCCCTAAAAAGCGACGCTAGGCATTAATGGGTCAAGAAAAATAATTTGTTTTTTCATTTCTGAATATCAGTCTTCAATTCAGTCATTTTCTCAAATTATTGTTATTGTTATTAAAGAATAAAAAACATTTTCTCCTTAACGTACTTCTTTTTGTTGTTAGCTGATGAACATTTGATAAAGTTTTATCTACATATTTTTTATTTCGTTTAAAAAACATTGAGTTTCATGCTCTGAAAAAAATATTCCACATAGTTTTTACATTAATTGAAAACTGCTGAACTTCAAAATTTAAACTGAACAATAAAACTAGTTGAATGTGACGCTTCATTTTTCGAAAAAAAGTGTCGATGATTTATCATTCACAGTATTTCATTTTCACGTCAAAAATTGAAATGTCCATAATTTATTTCACCAATAATATACAACAATAGTTAATTCAATATTGAAATATTTATTAATCATTACATGAGAATTAACAAGCATTTAATAAAAAAAACTTGCCGTTAATGTACTTTAATTTCAAAGACTTTTTCAAAAGAAGTCATGAGCAGTTAACAGTAATTGAAACATTATTTATCAATCTTCTTCCTTGATATACAGTTCTGCCCGCCTTCATCTTTCGTTAAAAGAAAATGGCGGAATAGCATTTCATTCCTGCATTTAGTAAATTGAAAAATCTCTTGATTAAATGTGTTCTCAAACATTTTCGATTCGTGCCTTATTCTTTGTTATTCCTGCCTTTTTTGATTACAGAAGAGAAATATTATTAAAGAATTCAACGACGCTATTCTTTTCTGACGTAAGTTGCACTGATTTATCAAAGCAAATTCTTTTACTCATTTTGAGAATACCGACGCTTTATATTATTAGTTCGTATCATTACTTCTTGGAGATAATTATGCAAATGTTTCTTATTTCAGCGAGAAAAATTGTATTTATGAATCTGAAGAATTTGTCAATACAATTCCAGACGCTCATATAAATTTATTATTTGTTTGTTGAGAAGGAAACTTGAGCACTGTTTTCATCTTTCGTATTTGCTGCAATTCTTTACCCATACTTTTTC
The DNA here is from genome assembly GCA_038373865.1 of Uloborus plumipes. NCBI lineage: Eukaryota > Metazoa > Arthropoda > Arachnida > Araneae > Uloboridae > Uloborus > Uloborus plumipes. The sequence goes on from JAXGGA010010807.1 coordinate 2,950, forward strand.
ATCTCTCTTTCCGTCTACATTGTAATTTATTATGTTAATGAGTCTTAGTCCCCAAAAATAAATTTTCTTAGCATTTAAGTTTTTGATGGGATTCTGTCTTAAGGACCTAAAGAAAAAAAACTGATTACAGTTTTATTGGTAATTACTTATTCCATAGCACTTTTTCTATCATGTAGGTACAGTTTTGTTAGTGATTAACTTTTTGAATCCGATCTGTTTATATAGAACTTTTTCTTTCGACCCAGGTAGTACGACAGTTTAATCACAGATTTCTTTTCCATTGAAAAGAGAAGGTATAAACTGTCGTACCAAACTTATGAAACCTTGAAAAAATCCCCAGCTCCAAAGGATTCGAGTGAAAATTTCAACCCCGTCCTCTAAACTAGACTAGACTTTTGGTACAACATGTGTACTGCCCGGTTCCTAAAGGTTAAGGCATTTAAGATCTTTTCAAGCTAATGTGCCCATAACTAGTCACGCAAATGAAATAAACTATTTCACTTTGCCCAAGTGTACTTGACAGCTTGCGTTGAACTTTTAAAATAAAAACATGCCTAATATGAACTAGATAAGTACTGCACTGGACATAAGTAGATCTCAATAATTGCATAACATGCTATACATTGTGTAACGAGAGGAGGTGGATGAAAAAAAAATATTAATTTCCCAATCTGAGCACTTTTCCCTTAATGGTTCTCATAGTTACGGCGCTGTGGACTTTTTTCTCACTTAGTTTTTGCAACAATGGTTAAATGCAAACGATTAAAATTGCTTTGCGCGTAAACTATTATTCAATCAACGTTAATAGAATACTTTTTGAAATATTTATTAACGGATACTCATGATGGCAGGTCTTGCAAAAAACAAACTATTTAGCACAAGATTTGTTAGAAAACGTTTAGAAAAAACTAAGATATAAGGACATAAATAAAAGCGTAAGCCTAGTTTGACAAACATAAAATAAATGAAATGCTTCAACAGCAGTGCATAAAAAAAAGAGTGAAACTGCTGTCTTTTGTGCGGTTTCCATGGAGACAATACAAAATTGCTAAAATTAATACGCCTCTTTTAAAGTAACCGAGTATAATCACAACTCAAACACTAGATCCATTTTCCATACAAGCTGCTCTCGGAACAGGACATCTCCGCCGCAAATTTTATCCCCCTCTTCCCCGCATGGGACATTTCCGCCGCGGCTCCTATTCCCCCTCTGACTGGCACAGGACAAATCCGCCGCGCCATTTTCAAGGGTTAGAAAGGGGTTACTGGTTTAAAGCTTCCATTCTTGGCAGCACATCGTGTTTCGGCGACCAACAGCAAATCTAAATAAACGAAATAAATTCCCGGGCCTCTTGTGGAGCACAGTATGGTGCGTAAATCAATTTAAACTTCGTCAATTTTCCTTCGCCAAGTATTGCACTCTACTAGTTCAATCGGCGGAGTTGTCCTGTCGTACGAAGACGGCGGGAAAAGACGCGGCGGAGATATCTCATGGGGGGGGGGGGTCGGAGTAGAGATAAACTTTGCGGCGGAGATGTCCTACGCTGCGGCGGATATGCACCGTACCCGTTGTTACCCTGTGGACTTCTTTTATCACTTAGCTTTTGCAACAATGGTTAAATGCAAGCGATTAAAATTGTTTTGCGCGTAAACTATTATTCAATCAACGTTAATAGAATATTTTTTGAAATATTTGTTGACTGATACTCCTTATGGCAGGTCTTGTTAACGATACAAAATTGCTAAAATTAATACGCCTATTTTAAAGTAACAGAGGAAAATCACATGAGTTATGTCATTTCGTGTCGTCAAATTAAAAACAAAAATTTTTGATGATTCTTAGACTTTTTTTTTTTTGGCCGAATCAATCACGATTAGGAATTTAGTAAATAGGTGGGACTGTAATTTATGATTTTTTTTCTATTTCACCTTGCTCCGCTATTTCACTTTGTTTCACATTCTTCTACTTCGAAATTTCGCTTAAATATCAATTTCTGAGATGCAATCTTTTTGTTATTAAAAAATTTTTAATTTATTCACCATAGTTTATCAAAGAAAGATATATGAAGGGGGGGGGGGCATTTGATTTATTTTGAGAAAAACGAAATTTAAACTTTACGAACTCATAAACTTCCTCAGTATACTTGTTCTAAAATGACAATAATACATGGACTACAGTGTTTTTTCACGAATATTGCATATACTAAATGAAATTACACTTATTTTTCTAACAGGTGGTAGCATCAGTTTAAATTCAACAAAAAGTGGACTACCGTAGTTTTTCCCCCTGACCCTTCATATATTTTTTCTCGACAACGAAGAAAAAGAATACTCCAGATTGTTTATGATGAGAGCATAAAAGGTAAGGGTGATTCAACATTTAATGATGATCATTTTAGAATCTTTTTACATTTCGGTCGTTTAACGGTCACAAACAAATCTCTAAGGAACGGGTAGTATTTGTCGTCTTGGTCTTCTGTAGGAATCTGTCTGCTTCTTTTATGATATGAAGAGTCTAATTTCTCTTCATACATCAGCTTTCTCTGAGCTTCCGTTCAAAAATAATTTCTTCGCATAACTTTATTTCTTCCCACGCACACATAAAAAGTAAATACGAAATGGAAATGCTACATGAATAAAGGCAGAATAAAAGTTGAGCATTGTCATCTGGATTTGAGAGATGACTTATTTGCAATTCTCATAAGGTTGTACTCGTGCTGAGAATCCCAAGAACGGCGAATGCGGAATAAGAATTGCAACTTGATTTCGTTTTCAAGTTTCAGGTTGTATCTGCTTTAATCCTTCTTGGAGAGCTTTGGCTGGAGAAAGGAGCATATTTTAACGACATTTTTGACCAATACGTACTTGATAAGTGCTATACTGCCGTCCTAAGCACACAAGTCATGTCTGCATTTTTTAACAAAATAGAGTTATCGCCACCAGGTGGCTCTTTGTGACGTATTTTACCCACATACAATGTTTTATGGTCATTTGAGAACAATTTTTTCGTTTTTATTTTTTTTTTTAATTTTTGAAAATGTATCACCCAAATCAAATACATGGAGGAGCAAAACTTTAAAGCGTTTTTTCTCAGTTTGAGCTCGACTGCAGATACCACTTTGTCGCTTAGCACGGCAGTATAAGTTTACAAAGTCCAGAAAAATTAATGGAATCGAATGATAAAAGGCGTAGAACCAACTTCTGTTTTACCAAAATGTCTGACGCCTGAATAGTCATCAAAATAAGAAACAAAGGATTTGCATTATTTGATGGGATACTTATACAGTAAAAAAAAGTTCGTGAATTTTCACTGTAAAACCTGGAATCCATGTTGCCAGTACTGTTTACCATAGAATCCAATTTTACAGTAAAACCTTACGGTAGAAAAAATGAGAGTCAAAATGCGAGAGATGCAAGCGGCGGGGACCGATAACATGACTTTCTCACTATTGACATGATATGTAACATGACTTTCTCACGACAGGTATAAATTTCACGATTCGATTCAAGTTCACGATGAATGACCTTGAAAACCAAACCTGTATACGAAAGTCATGTTACATATCAATGGAAAGCTATCTTCTTTGGCTTTACAATGATGTTTGAATTTCTGTTTTGCTATAATTAGAAGCAAAGTTAGTCATTTGCATGTAATCACTTTTTGTTCTTTTTTCCCACTTTTGCTGTTTTTTACAGCTCTGTATACCGCATAGTTTTTAAAATAAAAATCTGAAAATTGGTAGGATTACTTATCTTGTCATGTGTGTCCTTCATACCAATTTTCATTAAAATTGGAAATGTTGCAGTCAAGAACGGGATTGGTCAGACATACGGAATTCCGTAATGTAAAACATGTTAACATTCCTGATTTTTTTTTGAGTACCTTGCCATTGCCTAAGTTTTGGTGTGGGGGAAGAACACTGGTAGGGCTATAAAATGTATTTTTTTGAAGAAATTCTAAGGAGGCGTGTTTTGAGATATTCAAGGTCAAAAGTTACGGTCAATGACCTTAAAAACCCTAACCTGCCATAAGGAAGTCATGTTATACAGGGTGTCCACTCCAATCGTGGACCAATAGCTAATTTCTAAACCGTTAGAGATAAGCATATAGTTTATTTAGGAAAAAATCTCCAAATTACGAAAGGAATTTTGGGTCTATTCAATGTTTTTCAAAAAATCAAATTTTGAAAGAGTTACGAAATTTAAATTTTTATACAGCCCCCCAGTCCTATCAATCATATTTAGTAAAACATTCTTGACACTGTAACGTTTAAAATTAAAAAAAAAATCACTCTTCTACGACAAAAATTGACCGAGTTATGACGTTTTGAAAAATTAAGATTTTGCATTGTTTTATGACGTCATCGTTAGATCGCTTTAGGGACCGTATGCGAAATCCTTCAAAATCTTGATTTTTCAAAACGTCATAACTCGGTCAATTTTTGTCGTAGAAGAGTGATTTTTTTTTAGTTTTAAACGTTACAGTGTCAAGAATGTTTTACTAAATATGATTGATATGACTGGGGGGCTGTATAAAAATTTAAATTTCGTAACTCTTTCAAAATTTGATTTTTTGAAAAACATAAAATAGACCCAAAATTCCTTTCGTAATTTGGAGATTTTTTCCTAAATAAACTATATGCTTATCTCTAACGGTTTAGAAATTAGCTATTGGTCCACGATTGGAGTGGACACCCTGTATAACAATAGAAAGTTCCATTTTTCGGCTTTACAATGGTTTTTGCATTTTTATTCTACTGTAATTAGGAGAGAAGTTACAGTCATTTGCATGAAGCCACTTTTCGATTTTTTTCGCACTTTTTGCTGCTTTTTACAGCCCTGTATTTCGTACAATTTTTGAAATAAAAATCTAAAAATTAGCAGGAATACTTAGCTCGTCATATGTGTCCCTCACACCATATTTCGTTTAAATCGTCGGAAATGGCGAGGTCACGAAGGTGATTGATCTGACGTGGAATTGCCCATGTCTCAAAAATTGCATTTTTCAAAAATCACCTCCTCTACTTATGATGTTTTTCTATTCATTCTCTACTGAACTATGTGTAACTAATTATCAATTGTTTGTACATACGTAAAGCAACTGCTTTTTAAAGATCATTTCTAGCAATTTCGGGCGGGGGGGGGGGCGTAGAGCAAACAATGTTTTTAAAAACCCTTAGAAAATGCTTTATCTATAAGCTTAAATAGTTTTTGATTGAATCGAACTACTATTAGAACTTTGAACAATTAACAAAGAACTGAATGTGTTCTGTGATATATGAATTGAATGTTTTCTGTTAAATTCATATGCTCATCTATATACACTGCATCCCCCCATCCCAAAAAAAAGACAAAAAAAACTTTTGAAACCTAATTTGAAACAAGTAGAAAATTCTATTTTTCTATTTCGTGCCATGGATTGTTTGTCGGAGGTGGAACTTGCAAGCAGCAAATAAACAAATGTCTCGCGAAGCGATCAGAATGATCGAGAGAACGAAAAGCGCAAGGAAGCATTTGCCTACCAACAGCTTGCAAATGATCGCCAAAAATTTTAACGTGCCAGAGCGTCAGAGAGAAAGAGAGGGTTTCGTTGTAGATCACGTGATACATCTTAGCACTACTGACATCCACTGATTCATCGGGAGGAACGCGATCTATTCATTTTTAGTCTGTTTTCATCATCAGTTGGGCTTTTTGATGAGGATGAAACCACGATCTAGCGAATTTTACTATACCGTAAAATGGGGTGAATCGGAACACTTTACAGATTTAATTGTAAAAAAAGTAGTTAAAAGATTTTTTTTTTATTTTGATTTTTTGGCTAAAAACTTCGGTCTTGCTTTGCTTTTGATATTCCAAACAAAGACAAAACATTTCGAACAGTTATTATTCATATATATAGGAATTTAGGGGTGTTCCGAATCACCCCGCTGATAGGGGTCAATCGGAACACATGTTAAAATTTTTATTTCTTTCAATTTAATCTGTAATAGGTCTCATACACATGAGTAATATTGATGGGGGAGAATAAGAAGTGATAGTTACTGTCAAATAAAAGTTTATTTTCTATACCAGTAAAGATTTATGATTTGTCAGAATTAAAAATAATTTTGCACTTATGAAAAATTAAAATTAATTTTAAGAAATGCTTTTGAATTAAAATACAAAGCTTTAACATAAATTGAAGTCACTCATATCGTCCACAAATATGTACTTGGCCTTAAAACTAGCAGTTGTGGCTTGACTTAAGTTTTTTCATAACATCTTCTGGGATTAACGCTGCCTTTTTTTTAGTTTCTTGAAATCTCTGGGTTTTGTGGATATTCCTGTAAGATTTTCCCACTTATTCATCACTGTCTGTGTGCTGGACTTTTTCTACATAAAGTCTGTATGATGACTTTCCCCTGTGTATTTCAGGTAAAAAGAAGTCTCCTGGAGCAAAAATCTTTTTAAATCTGCAACTTTCTGTCATTCTAAGATCTAGTTGCCCACGAGAAGAGATAAACAATAATAAATACTTGTTCTTGTCTTGACTAGAGAAATTGGGGTTAGAATCTTGATTTTTCAAACAGTTTCCTTTAAATAAGTTTGAACTGGAACAACAGAACTAAGTGGATACACCCCGCAAATTTTTTTCCAATGTCATTTTTCAGTATTCTTCATTTTTATGACACAATTTTTTAAAAAATGTAAATTCTAATGTGGTATTCAGTTGTTCAGATACATGCATAATTGAAACATACCACTCTTAGGTTTAAATTATAAGGGGGTTTATACTCACGTATGAAGTTTTGCAGTGTATGAAAATGTGATGTTTTCTAGCATTCCACGTGCAGCCCTTCTTATAAGCCAGTAGCGTTGCCAGATTGACAAAAGTAATTTTTTCCCACTTCCTATGATCTTACCTTTCTAAAAAAAAATCAATGGCGAAAAATACCCAATAGTATATATATGAAGAATTTCTTTGTACGGTCAGGAAGTTTTGTTCCGATTGACCCCGCTGTTCCTATACATTTTACGGTATTACATAGAAAGGTCAGGGGTGGTATTATTTTTCCTCCTGGGTCCCAATTTGGCTTCCCTCGCCCCTTATTATCAAGTTTTCGATTATTTTAAATCCCAAAGTTTTTCTTTAATTACTTTTAAGTCTTTCTATAATAAACTGAGCAAAAACCCTAGCCGCAGTACACCGTAGCGATATTCCTTACAAAAATATGCCGATGCTTGTTGTAACAGAAACGCCATTTAAGAAATGAAGTTTACAAAGTCATATTTCTATATATAAAAGCATTATTAGATACTTCCCGTTAACTAATACCATATTTAATTATGAAGTAATTGATAAATAATCCCTAATTAGAAGACATAAATTTTAAAAGAACAGTTGAAAGGTTTCTTCTAGAATCTGAAATATAGAATTAAATACATGTATTACCTTAACTATCATTGATCAAATGATATCAGCAGCGCATTTTGATTGATGAGGTTTATTGTATTGAATACTAATTTTTAAAAAAAATCGTCTTATATTACAAATAAATGGCAGGATTAATGATAAAGTTGATCGTTGGGCAACAAACATACTGAGACAAATATTATGGTACGATAAGAAAAACATTTATGTTACTTAGTTATAATTGACCCCCTTGACGCTGCTTATCTATTAGTTAAATTTTAGCTCCCAATTAACTATTTAAAAAAGAACCTGTTTAGATACTAAATAGGACATTAAGAGTTTTATACTTATTTCAATTACTTTATAAACTAACTTAGAACAGAAATTTAGGATTATTCCTTCAAACCAAATATGGCCGCTTTTGTAACCGTGTATTTCTGAAAGTATATTCTGCTAGATGTAAAATTCGTTCATGTATATTAATGATATGCTAATCACAAAGAAACACTTTTGTGTAAGACTTTTTAAATCTCTTTGTTATAAATTCTGAAATTTCGGATTCAACTCTATAAGTCCTAAGACTACTTGAAATGGAAATATTTTACTAAGAAGAAAACAAGTTGTGCAAATGACATTCAAATGTTCTTTTAATTGTCTTTTTGGTATAAGAAGGCTTAAGTTAAAAGTTTCATGTTTTCTTGTAAAAACTTCTTTTAGGCGATGAAAATTGTAAAAACCCTGTAAATATTAATGTATCACTATAAAGTTATTCGTAAGTATCAAATGGAAGAGGTTTTTGGATAGCCATATTTTAGCAATGTTAAAACAAATGATATACAACAGTTTCTGGAAACATTATGATAATCAGGTGAAGTTTTAAGTGAGTGCGGTTTTTTAAAGGTCTATATTCGGCCAGTATTGGAAAACTTACGGCATAACATTTTTAGAAAATGTTGGGATAATTATTAGGGTGGAACGAAAAAAATTAATTTTTCATTTTCGTGAACGGGTACCATTCATTTACTGTGAATGAGGCTAAGTAACAATTCTGTGAAATATTTCTCTTTTGCGACGTTATCTTTAGTCTGCGCATTTGAGCTAAAATTTTGAAATTTTTGATTTTTTCCAGATGTTTCAAATTTTTTTTAAAAATATTACAAAAGGAAAAAATAGTGACGGGTGGTTATTAAATGGAAGAAAAAGGTTTGAAATATACAAGGAATTTTTTAAACTATTTTAGATTATGATTTCAGTCTGCGCATTAGGCCCTAAGTTCATCAAATTTTCCGAAATTTCCGATATTTTCAATATTGAGCAAAAATTTTATAATTTAATATTTAGTCTCAATATTTACTTAAAGCGCTTTCAAAACATTTTCTTAATAATTTTGTTGTTTTTTTTAACTACTCAACTCTTTGCTTACTCATTGAAATTACCCAGGATTCACCACGAGGAAGTGACCGCATTTTGGGTGCCACTCGCGCGACCCTTACTTCCAACCAAATAAGTGCACACATTTACATTTCTTAGACAAGTAGGAACAATAAAGTGTTTCTTTGCGTAGGAATTTGTTTGCAATGGTTTTGATGGATGCGACACAAAGACAGGAAACTACAAAGATGTAATGCGGAAACTGGAAGAAAAACTTGGTAGACCTCCGTAATGGAATATTTGCCAATTATATTTGAATTAACTTAATTTGCGGAATTTTTTTGCAAACGCTAGATGGTCCAACCAGTGGACCAAAGTGATTTTTTGGGCCTGTTGGACGAAGCTAAACAACATGTTATACGTTCAAATCAGTTCAATTTGAACCTATAGAGTTTGTCATTGATCAAATCGATGGTGACAAAAAAAAATGATTTTAGTATTGAGCGACAGTAACTTCATAAGATGAGCAAGGTAGTTTTGACTGGGAAAATATCCAAAAAAATTATGAAACAGAACTCCAAGAAAGCTTTCCCAAACCAGATGGTTGACTACAGCAAACATAATCTTTAGAATATAATTTTTATAAGAGTTCGTAACTTTCGCGGGAAAAGTGTCATTACTTTTTTATGATGAAGTGCAGAAAGTTACTAATTTAGCTATGAATTTGTATGAGATTATAAAGAGTTATAATTATCTCTCCGGGAAAAAACAGAAAATTGTATTCACATCTATATTCAAAACAATGCATACTTTGCACCCTAGAATTATGCTGTTATCGATATCAATTTTTATAAAAATTGATCTATGTATGTTTGTTCCTTGTACAAATGCACGGTTTTCGTCGGATTTTCATCAAACTTGGCACATAAGTTCCTTGATGCGCTAGAGTTCACATAAGTGTGGTTTTGAAATTCTAAAAAAATCCAAAAAGCTCAAAATTCAGATTTTTTGTCTCAATATGGCCATTTTCTTTCGATTATGAATAGATAGAATTATTGAGATAATAGTTTAAGCATACAAATTGATGAAATTCAACACAATTAGTTAGGAGTATTTCCCAACAAAGATTGCGATTAACAATGAATTATCAATTTAAGGCTCACCTATTTCTCTTTAGCATGAAATAAGTTTTTATATTCCCGTGTGGATAGAATTCCTTCAAATATTTTTTAGAACTATGTTGTATTAACAAGCACCCGTGCAACGCCGGGAAACAATCTAGTTAATTGAAAAGAGAGAGCGTATAAAGAAACTTGTTTTAAATCGCATTATCAAAGCTCAATCTAGAAAACAAACAAGTTCAGATCCCAAAAATAGATAAAAATCTATTTTTATGCATCACATACATAAGCCAAAAATCAGAATACATCGATATGATTTCTTGTCATGATGTGGAAATTACAAATCTACTTTACGCAATTTTAACAGCATAATGTTTACAAAGATTACTGGAAGCTGAGAATTTAAAAATGATTTCTAAATGCGCTCTTTTTAAACTTCCATTCAAGATTTAATCAGTTGAAAGAGCTGTCAAATATGTCACAAACTCTTCAAAATTGGTATGTAATCACAAGAAAAGAAAAAGGTTAGTAAAAACGAGGATATCTGACAGAAATATTTGATCAAATTACGACACAAAGAAACACTTTAACTGTTAAAGACGTATATAAGAATTGTAAATACGTGCTCGCATTGGTTGGAAGAAAGGGCTCACGTGTAGGACTCGAAGTGCGGTCACCTCCTCGTGGTGAGTCCTGGGTGGTTTCACATGAGCTAGCGAAGAGTTGCACGGTTCAAAGTAATAAGAAAATGAATGAAATCAGGTTTGAAGACACTTCAAGTGAATATTGAGAGGAAGTACTCAGTTAAAAAATGTTGAAAATATCAGAAATTTTGGGAAATTTGATGAACTTAGTGCGTAATGCACGAACTGAAATCATTTTTAAAACGGTTTAAAAAAAAATCATTGCATATTTCAAACCTTTTTCTTCCATTTAATAATCACCCGTCACTAGTTTTATCTTTTGCAGTATTTTTTTTTTATTTGAAAAATCTAAAGAAAATCAAAAATTTCGAAACTTTAGGCCACATGCGCAGACTAAAGATAACGTCGCAAAAAGTGAAATATTTTACAGAATTGTTACTTCGCCTCATTCACAGTAAATGAAAGGTACCCGTTTATGAAAATCAAAAATTCATTTTTTTCGCTCCACCCTAATATTATGGCATTCTCACCTTGTATTGTAAATGCATGCTTTACTAAGAAATGCGAGGAAAAAATAAAACTTTGGCAATGCACATCGCATGTACTTCAGAATGAGTAGGTGGTTCTTCAGGAAGTTCACAAGAATAATTTTATACCCGAAGTCTTATGACCACATATTATTTACATTATTCTCTTTACATTTTTTGGAACGTATTTTACGAAATAAGTTGAAAATATAAGGCAAATATGAAATTGTGAGTTATTGAACAACAAGGACCAGTTTATAAAATTAATTTCTTAATAAGATTAGACATTCTTAAACTGAAACTATTAATTTTAATGATACATGTGTAGTACTCGTGATAAAATATGTATCACTATGAAAATTAAAGGAGAAATATAAAACTGGGTAAAAATATAAATGTTTCTTACTGTAATGAATGAACTTAACTGCTGAAAAATGTAAACAAATTAGGATAAAGAACTGAGACATATACACATTTTTAAGGTTGCATTGAAATAGAAGAATAAGATTAAGCAGTAAAAATAGTTGATCGAGGAAACATTTTTTGCTCATTAATTAATTGCGAAGGGAATTAATAGAGTATGACTAATATAATCAAACAAATTTATTACTTTAAATTCAATTGTAATTTCTGAAAATATGGGTAAAAATATTAAAGATACATGAAGTTTAATAATGTTTAAAAAAACGTAAATTCATGTTTTCAAAACAATTTACTGTCATAAATCCTTGCCTTAAAAGCAGAAATCTAAACTTGGTGCCCTAAATTCTGGAACATAAACATGTCCTACGGTCTAAATTATATGACAACTGCTGACAAATATGCGGTAATAAATGTTACGAAAATGTGTTAAATTTGCGAAAGCTTCATTTATTTTCCCCACATTTTCTACTCTTAATTGCTGCAAATGATCCTTTAGCACGAATTAGTTTTTGGATGTAAAACTCAGTAGCAGTACTTGAAAAAATAAAAGGTAAGAATTATTATGGGGAATCACTGCACATATTTTGAAACAGAAATTAAAAATTAATAGATCATCCATTTTCATGCTTTCTTTATTTACAATGGTAAAATTATTTTAACATAGATAACAAGCGTGTTTTCAGCACATTGAAAATACTGAGACGTAGGAAATAAAAACGACTACACACTGTAAAAAATGAATGATGTTTTTACAGTTTAATACAGCTAATTTTATAGTAATAAACTGTAAAAATTGTTCATCTTACAGTAATCAACTATTAAATTGCTCATTTTACAGTACTAAACTGTAAAATTGCTCATTTTACAGTAATAAACTGTAAAATTGCTAATTTCACAGTTTATTACCGTGCATTTTACAGTTTTAAACTGGAACTTATGCTGCCAGTATTATACTGCTGTTTTTACAGTATAATATAGTTAAATTTTACGGCAATAATAGTAAAATTTCCTACTTTACAGTAAGAAACTGTAAAATTGCTAGTTTTACAATTTATTACTGTGCATTCTACAGCTTTAAATTGGAACCTCGGCTGCCAGAACTATACTGTAAAAACAACAGTTCGTTCTTTGCAGTGCAGTTGTAGTCTGAAAAACACTCTACCTAGTACGTTGGGATTTATTAGTGGACTCGAAAATTTCTATCAGCTCCAATTTCGATAAATAAATCTTTTTACTAATCGATATATTTTCACGTTTGATATCTTTGCTTGGAAGTACGCCTAGTAATGTAGGTAATGATTTCTCATTATCGGAGTACAATTCCGAAAAGGCAAAAAGCTCATTAAAAGAAAGATTTGAAAGAAACGATTCAGTTGTGAATGCCCGTACGTGTCAGATTCAATTCCTGAGATAATCATTTCGATTGGTAATCGTAACTCCAGAAAGATTAATGATACCGTTGAATTAAATATTAGGAAATGTTAAGCATTTAATGAGACTTTCTGAGCATTTATTTATGTATGCTTAATGCGTTTCTAATAAACTTAATTCTTGAAAAATTAGCCTTGTGGTATAATTGAAAACGATTATCTCAATCGAAACATTTGATGTTTAGGAGGTGTTGGTTTTTTTACTTTAATTTCTGAAAATTAAAATATAGCTGAATTCATTTTTAGTAATGGCGCACAATTGACATATATTCCAAACCATTTTACTGTAATAAACTTGTGACAAAAATGTAAAATGTATTCAGATATAAATTAACTGCATGCTGTTACGAAAAAGATCTAAGAACATGCTGGCTTTGTAGAGTAGATATTTAAGTTACAGAGCTGCAAATCGCGTAACAAGTGTAAATTAAACGGTTATAAAAAATTCTTGAAATATTAATAGTTTTTCAAATTAGAAATTTGACTGACATTAAGTTAGGGGTTCAAGGTAGGGGCGGAGTATCTTCTTTTTTTGGCACTAGATCTACTTTTCTGCAATACGAAACCACTTTTAGGAATAATTTTAAAACTAAGAGCAAGAAGCTCTGAACGTATTATTTAAGCGGCGTATAATACACCAAACTTGTTTTTTTTCTCTTTTTCTAAATCACGAACTCATAATTGTATTGCACAAATTATGTATGCTCTCTGACAAGGAAAAGGTTTGCAGATATAATCGTAGTAATAGATATAATTATACAGCGGAATATTTCTTTAACAGAAATTAACTGTTAGTAAAATGAACACCCAATTTTATGAGCAGTTAAACAATTCAAGTTATGCAATACACCGGCAACTCGGTTACTCTATCCATGGACTGCAGTTTCGTGCTTATTATGCACTCATCAGCATGGAATATGAAAGTAACCGAGTTGGAGGGAGAAATACTCTTAAAGAAGCAAAGAGAGATTAAAAAAAAACTGGTAGCTAATGTGAAATTTTATACTTATCTTCCTTTAAACTTAATTGCAAACGAGAACCATATGAAGTCTGAATGGGTGATTCACCAGACAATGTTCCTGAAATCTGCATGACATCTTTCAAGTAGCATGATAATCAGTACATCTGTTTTGAAAACGAAGAAAATATTTCTTACCAGCGAGCAGTACGAGTAATATAGCAATGAAAAAAAATATAAATTGATAGCGGTCAAACGAGACATCACGAGGGATCACGAGACGTGTTTATGCCTTAAATAATATTTTCCCATATCCATTCGTTATCAAGATATGAGGTCCTAATGACTGACAGTTTTTTATTTTATTTAATTTTTCAGTTTGCATGTGTAGGATATCTATTTACATATCACGTAAAATGTATTTGCGATAACTCATTGTAACTTGATAAAATTAGCAACTTTTCCGAAGCAATTCAGCAGACTTTAAGATCTCATATTTTGATAACGGAGTCAAGTAGTGAAAAAAAAATAATGTGTTAAGAAACATGTTTTACAGTGCTCTTCAGGTTGCAGGGACGTCATTTCAAGTTTTTCCAGGGGGGGGGGGGCAAAGGGTCCAAATACAATGCAATTTCACCAGAAAACATAAAAAATCACGCCCACTTATATGTAAATACATTGATTTCTCAACGCCAGGGGGGGGGATTGACCCCCCTGGCCCACTCCTAAAACACGGGCCTGTCAGGTTGCCACTTATTTTTCATTAGTACACTTTGGTATGGTTTCTTGGCTGAAATTCTTACTACATCAAGTAAAATGATATTCTAAGTAAAGGTTCTTGATGTTTTCCAGTAACAAAATTCTTGCATCTTTTATGATCTTGGTATGTTTTAACTTCCTACTTCATAGATGAAATATGGGCTAGTCAGTTTTTTGGACAGAATATAATAGGCATTGTTTTTTCTCATTTATCGTTTTTAAATGAAAAGGAAATTTTAATTAGGATATTAAAGTTATTAAAAGCAGCATTAAGGAAATTAAAAAGATAATAAAAATACAGAGCCACAACTGAAAATGTGGGCTAGGAGAGGAAGACAAAACTTTCTCAGCTAATCTCCTTCTTACCCAGTTTCAGTCCTATACACATAATTAGCTGACGAAATATATGTGCTAAAATCAATGTATATAAAAGAAAATATTCACTAAATTACTAAAAATATGCTATAAAAATTAAAATATTTCTAATAATTCGTTTTCTTTTCTTTATTTCTTACTTTTTTTTGCACACAGAAAGTTTGTCATAGTCTAAAAGCAAAAAATATGTTACCCTTTCTATTTTTCTCTGGTGTAATTAATTCAAGGAATACATATTGAATTCAATTATTCATACAGAAAAAATACATTCGTTAATTGGTTTTACTACAGATAAAAAAATTTTTTCGAAGATTTTCTTCATTTAGTTATAGTTCTTTTTAATTTTAATGTCATCTCTAAACATTTTTACGCATTGCTACCAGATTGAAACGTATTATTTTCCACGGTATAGTTTCCATTGGTCAACCAGTTTTTTTATTTAATCCATTTTTTCTTCAGGTTAAAAAATCCAAAATCAAACAAAGCACGCAGTAATATGCATTGAAGAAAAGACAGAAAGAAAGAAAGAAATGCTGCATTTATGTGCACAAACGCCAAAAGAAGCAAAAATACGCATTTTCAGATGGTTATAATCCGGACTCTATACATATTGCTGTGTGATCTTAACGTAAATTAGTGTCCGGTAAATATGCTTTAACTAATGAGATTTTAGGTCATCACATAGCTCTAATTTTTTTTGTGAATCTTGAATTACGTTTGCACAGTTGAAAGCATTTTTTTATCCAAAGAATGTCTTAATTTCCTGCTCAGAAAGCTCAAAACTTCTGTTAAAAAGAAGTTTTGAACTTAAGACATTTTTTGTAGAACGCCTTTTTAATAACTGTTGCCGTAAATAGCACCGTAGTTAAGAATTCAGTAAAGCATGTTTCTTTTTTTAAAAAAATAAATTTTACTCAAATAAAACTTCTTTTCTGTAGGCAAAGTAAAAAAGCATTTCTCATCCCTTGAAGCAATGTGAAATAGTTTTATTAAAGTGCCGGATTTATCAATCATTTTGGCCAGATGCAGGAAATATAAATGTCAAGAAATCATTGGAAAACGGGTCCTGCCGTTATTTTATTTGAATTTCAGACAGCAATTAAGTATAAAAAAACTGACAACCATGTGAGAGATATTTATGTCTTCAACTAAATCATTTTGTAATTAAGTATGGATTATTTTGTATTAATAAAAAAAAACATTATTTGTCTCAAGGTTTTTTTTTCTCTTATTTATTCACTTTATAAGTATTTTAATGAATTTGTTTAAAAAATTCGGCAAAAGTAATTCAGTCAAAGATTTTCGCTTAAATCTATAACTAGTAACTGATCCATCACTTTTAACGCAGTAAATGGTTACATTATATATCATAATAATACATTAAACTGCATATTGTATCCTATACATATCACTTATGCTCTGAGAATTACTTTTACGACGTAAAAAACTGTTGCGCGGTGATTCTTTAGTAACTCGTGCTGCTTTTTTTTTCTTTTAATTTTTTGAATGAAAATATTATGTATATTAAACATTGCAGAAAATTAACTATTAGTAAAAAAGTACAGCATGACTATTATTACACGAACTAATAGCCTATACTACATCCACTATAATGATTGTAAATGACTTCAAAATCAGCTGAAATTATAATTTTGATATTTATTTTACCATTAACAAATGTTGAACATACCATAAATTTGTCGAAAATTAAAAAAAAACTATATTTTTTACATTATTTTACATATTAAAAATATAGAATCCATTCTATTCAATTGCTCAGTTAAATCCGAAAAATGTGTGATGTATAATATTATATACAATATATTGCTGCGTACGTGCTAATTAGGAGTCTTAAAATTGTTTGTTTTTATGTGATGATTTGGTAATTGTTTACATGATGATTTGGTAAGATAATGATCCCTAAAATTTGCATATTGACGAGAAACGATTGGCTCAGTATCTTGAAAATAATGAGAAGTAAAATTTAGTGCCGCGCAAACATTATTTAGTACTCTAAATTCGCTATAGTTATTCAAAATAAAACATCCTACTAGGTAAAATCTTACTGGCTGGTATAAATGTCATTTTTAACGAGTAATGTTCTTCCTTTATGGTGGTTATAATGTACTGCTCAAAAATTTGCAACTCAAATCGATATGTACTATTCAAAAAATACTTTCAAGCCTTCTTATTATGAAAAGAAAAGAATAAACAATGCAAAGTAACACTTAGATTTACCAAACAGTCTGCTTTAAATAAACGTGTCAGTATAAGTGTTATAAACTGTAAAAAATGAATGTTGTTTTCACTGAATAATATAGCTAATTTTATAGTAATAAGCTGTAAAAGCTGCTAATTTTACAATAATAAACTGTAAAATTACTAATTTTACCGTACTAAACTGTAAAATTGCCAATTTTACTGTAATAAACTGCTAATTTTACAGTTTATTATTGAGCATTTTACAGTTTAAAAACTGGAACCTCTGCTGCCAGTAAAATACTGTTGTTTTAACAGTATAATACAGCTAAATTTTACGGCAATAAAGTGTAAAATAGCTTACTTTACAGTAAGAAACTCTAACATTGTTAGCTTTACAGTTTATACTACGCATTGTACAGTATTAAATTGAAACCATGCCTGCCAGAATTATATTGTAAAAACAACAGTTCTTTTTTTGCAGTGTAAGCGTGTTATATAAACGTTAAATTTTAGTTTATTGCTGTGCTTTTTACAGTTTGAAACTGGAACCTCTACTGCCAGTGTTATACTGTTGTTTTTACAGTATAATACAACTAAATTTTACGGCAATAAACTGTAAAATTGCTTACTTTGCAGTAAGAAACTCTAACATTGCTAGCTTTACAGTTTATTACTGCGTATTGTACAGTATTGAATTGAAACCACGCCTGCCAGAATTATATTGCAAAAACAACAGTTCATTTTTTGCAGTGTAAGCGTGTTATATAAACGTTAAGTTTTAGTTGATTGCTGTGCATTTTACAGTTTGAAACTGGAATCTCGACTGCCAGTATTATACTGCAAAAACAACAGTTAATTTCTTGCAGTGTATGTTCTGAACAATTTGGATCTGAATTCTGATGAGGAAAATAAGCCATTAAACTATTTGTTCTTCTGGCCCATAAGTAGTCGAGTTTACAACCTTCGGATTTCTACCACGACGCTCTAACCAGCTGCTCCAATGGGTCTCCATTTCTAGCTGATATGCATTAAATCAATGTCTAATAATAATAAAAAAAGACAACATCGTTTGTTTTAGACAAAACAACCAAAATGCAAACTATTTCCTTATTTTTCGTTGAAAGTAGACATATGGTTTTTATGAGGTTTACTAACGTGATGTATGGTTCACGAAAAACACCATTGAGAAATAATGTGTACGCTTTTATTGCTAAACGCGCTATGCAATCTTTATTTCGAATCACTGCTAGTAAGACAATATTTTAACTTGATTTCTTTCGTGAAAAAAAAAAAGTTTAGATGAAAAATAAAGTCCAAAACATGCGTGATATTTCAATCAATAGCAGCTTATTAATATTCAGCAATAGTTACACATTGAAACCGGAGAACTTTATATCTTTTTTCATTTTGTTTACAAAAGATATTTTGTTCATTACTTGTTCAAGATGAATAAAAATTAAAAAATATATATATTTATTTTGATAAAATAATTTAATAAGAAACGTAAGTTATTTTAGAGAGAAAAAAAAATGCCAAATTTATTCCCGAAAAGTGAGGTAAAGAATTTTTGTTATTTTGCATAATATTTCGGTAAGAAAAAGATTGAAAGCTTAATCCTTGAAAGGAACACGTTTTTCATGAAAGTTTGGTTTGAAGTATAGAAAAAGGGCTGAAAGTAAGTGAAGTTTACATTCCATTTGAAATTCCAATTCAGTTTTGGCAGGAAATACTCTTATATCTTAAAAATGTGAAGTGCAAACAATTCTGAAAGTTTTCAGAGTTTTTTTTTCTGAAGTGTCTAAATGTTAGGCAATGTATATTTCCATACGTTGAGGATTGTTAAAGTGTAAACTGACGTTTTACGTTTCGCCATGTAGTTGATAAACAAATCATGAACTATATAAACATAAAAACATAATAATGTTTATATTACTGGACCGTATATTAATTGCCATTAAAAATATATATATACATGATCTAAAAACTCGAATTCATTTTCTTTGAATTCTTACACTGAAAAAAAAAACTGTTGTTTTAACAGTATAATACTGAAAGCAGAGCTTTCAGTTTTTAAAATTAAAAGTGCAGTAATAAACTGTGAAACTATCTAATTTATTTTAAACTAGAGAAAGAGTTACAATCGCTTTAAAGTTAGTAAAACTCCATTTTGAAGAAAAGTTTACTCCTTAAGTCAGTGACTACAATTTTAAATACAACTTTTGAAGCAGGTTCAACAGGTTAGATAAAATCACGTAGTCACATGTTATTCATTTTTTTAAGAGTTGTACCACAGTAGGAAGGGAGCGTCGGTACCTTTGCGTTATTGCTAATGTAAATGTTTAATAACGACCTTTTTTTCAGAAATTGAGTTTCTAATTGAATTATTTAGCAAGGAAGTATCAAGACAAGATTGTTCTATAAGTGAAGAAAAACGGTTGCGTACGCAAAGCAAACGCGAGCAAAGCGTGCTGAAAAAGTTTCAGATAAAAATGATTCTAAAAATGATCAAGCTCTTGATTCCCAACTTTTTTTCTAAAGATAAAGATATGCATCCAAAACAAGCTAAAAAACACTTTGTTAATACTTACTTTTTTATTCTATATTTTTCTTAAGAAACTGCAGATTCGATGTACGTAAAAATTATTTGTTAGTCGTATTTAGCTGCATTAAGAAAGAACGATGCGATTTATTAGACACTTCAATTGCCGTTCGTATTGATGCAGTGACCTGTTTGAAACCATCGTCACTTGTATGGCCTAACAAAAAAAAAAAAAAAGTTGACTCTGAGTGTTTTAAGAGGCATTCTTAATTATTTAATTAATTCCTAACTACGCTTAACTTGATGTATTATTAACTATTCAATTAGTTTAACTACTTAATCCTCCGTTGAATTGAAACTTTGCATTTAATACCCGAATATAGCCGACCGTAATAGACGTTTAACATTTATTAAATCCCAAAAACCGAATACACTCCCCTGCCTGAACTGATAATGTATCCTTTGAATAATATAAGGATGCGCAGGGACTTATTCAGTTTCTTATATGCAAACGCAACTGTCATTTTGGAGTTTTTCTTAGGTTTAAAAGACCGTTTAAGACGTCTTTCTTCTTTTTCAGTTACATGAAGCTTAACATCTCGAACTAAGTTCTTAAAGACATGTTACAACAAAAAACTATCGCAGGTGTTTAAAAGCAACTTCCAAAAATTCGGAAAAAGAGACTTTTAACTTTGATTTTTTCGCGAAGTTTAGAAAAGAATATATAAAGCGTTCAATGTTTGTGCATTACACGTTCCTTTCGCGTTTTTTTTTTTTTTTCGTCTATGGGAAAAACAAGAAGACGTATTTTCTTTTCATCTATTTGTGCTACAGAAATTTAATGCTGTTTTAAGAATGAGTGTACAACGAAAAAGAGAAATAAATGCATAACACAAAGGATAACTTTAGTAAACAAAAAAAAAAAAAAAAAAGAAAGAAAAGAAAAATATTTTATTGCAAAAAAAAAAAAAACTAGAAGACGACTGCATACACGTGTTTTGGCTTTGAATAGAACGCCTTTTTATTTAAAACTAAGTGAGATTACGGATGAGAAGACATCCGAGAAAAGCCAAAAAGTGCTTTTCAGCGAAAAGGTATTTATTTATTTCTTACTTCTAAGTATATTTTTCATTAATGAATCGGTATTAAAGAAAATTATTCTTTTAGTTTTTCTTTTTTCTGTATTAGATTTATAGCATTCGGAATAGTGTAAACATCAAATATTTTCTCTCCTTAAAACTAATAAAGGGAAATTTTCTTGTATTTACCATCTTGTTTATGTTTCCATAACGAACCTAAATGCTTGCGTTCAAGTGAAAGGGTACTTTTTATCAAGGAAGCTGTTCATTACTGGCAACTTGATCTACATCACATGTCACACGTGTTACTACGCATATTTTGTAGAAAACACGAAATCATTTGCATTGTTTAAAGCGAATTTCGAGATTAAATAAATTGTTTTTAACGTCAAGCAAAGTATTCATTTGAAATTATGCAACTTTAAATAATATTCATTCCCATACATCCATTTGTTTAGTACTTTATTTTTTACATCACACAACGATGGCACTTTTTGTGCTTTTATCCTCATTTTCAAAAATATCTTTACAACATCTTCCAAAATAGTATGACAAAACTGTTTTATGCAGGACATAAGAAATTCTTATATCCTCGAGCATTATGTACCTTCATCAACACCACTATTGTAGCTAAAGAGAATGCAATTTTCTTCCAGATGGAATTTAATTAGGGATTTGCGGGCCCTTTGTACTGCAGGAATGCAGGAATTTCTAGGAAATCTGTTCTTTAGTGTGATGAAAATGTTTGTCCTTTTAGGAATCAACAAGTTTTGTGTTCCTCCTCTTATAGACACGTATATCTGACTTAATATATTTTTACTGCTACGGTCCAATGGATAAGTTTTTCACGACTTTAAAATGTCATTAATAGTTTTATTTACTTATTATTATCTGAAAAAGAGATTTTCCTACTTAAGGGGTTACAGTACCTCAAAAATGACCAAAAGACCAAAAAAAATTTTATTGCTTATTTCAAAAGTAAAAGTTATTTAAAACACTCAGAAAAAAACAGCATTGTTCTAGCTAAACTATTTAAAAAGTTATGAGTGACTTTAGGGCATACATGCTATGTGTTCTAATGGAAAAGCCAAACTTTAAAGTGCTTTTTCTCGGTGATCAGTTTTTAGTGTTTCTATGTTACTAGAAATGCTAAGGAATTTTTTCTATTAAAGATATAACTTTAAAGCAATATTTTTTGCATTCAGGATAATATATTTAACAAAACTGTGCATTGAATAAGCGTTTTATAAATTACAAAAATTTTTAGAGTTTGTTAAACCTCGAAGAACAAAATTTTCTAAGATTTTTTTACATAAAAGGTCACAAAATATTTTCTAATCAAAATATAAGAAAATGAATGCACAGATTTGTTGAGGTTTTCTTTGTGATCATTTCGCAAAAATAAATTTTGAAATTAGTGCAGAAACAAAAAAGCCTTAGGGTTTTAAAAAAACTGAAATTTTCTTACATTTTTCAAATTTTCAAAAAAAGTTTTCAAAATTTTTGATGTTTGAAAATAAATTATTGATTTTTAAACAAGTGCAGAAACAAATATTTCAAAGAATTAACTGTTTCACTTAAATTAAAGAAATTTGTTAGAAAGGTACTGTAACCCCTTAATATAAAAATCCCTTTACATGAATTTTTGCCCACTTTTGGTGAACAAATGCCACCCAATATACCACAAAGAACACTACTTGGATTATAAGCAGTTCATTTTTCTTGCATTTGCACTTCATGAAAATTTCCAACATTTTACTTTTGTTAGTATGTCCCGAATATCTATTTTGTTCATCTTTAAATTGCATACAAGAATTCTCTAAGTTCATCTAGACGCTTTTTTTGCTATTGTTTTACACGTAATACCATAATATTTTCCTTTCTCATTTTAAACTCCAAAATATATGATTTCTTATAATAGGCGATTTCTTAACACTTAGCATATTTCAAAATACAAGTACATGGCCTGAAGTAGGGATGCACCGATAAGCAAATTAGTCGATTATCTGTTACCGATTAATCGGCTGAGCCGATTAATGATAAGAATAATTATTATTAGTATCTACGTGAAAGGTTATTTTCACATTAATAATTGTAAATTTGATATATATTTTAAATAATATTACAAAAAGTAGTATTTTAATAAAACTGGTCTGTGACTAACATAACGTGACTAACAGAACACGCGATTACACATTTGACTTTAAGTGTATTACAGGTAATATTAATCCAAATATTAGAATGAAAACCAGATTTTATTTCAGATTGACATACATGTTTACCTGTAAATAAAATTTCCACTTCAATTTTGTATTTAAAGTAATAATGTCTGCGGGAATTTACATATGTTTGCGACAAGACTTTCGAAATTTGAGTTCCTTAAATTCAAAATTTGTTCTCATTTGTGGGAAACACAAAGGTTGCCTCAGAGCTTTTTCTCACGAAGAGAACTTCATAATCATTTTCATTCGTGTTTAAAACCTGCTTACCATATTTCTTTCTTCTCGACTTACAAGAGGTAAATACTACCACAATTAAATTACCCACTGTCTTAGTTTTTGTATTTCGGAACAATCCGGGAGAATCTACTTCAAAATCATCAGCAGCTTCGTCTTCCACAATTTTTTTTAAAAAACACTTCTTTTCTTGGGATATCATCCCTGTATTTTTTAATAATCAAATTTTAAATTTCTTCCATATTTACAGCATATCATTATTACCGAAAAACCTATATGGGGTTTCCCAGTTTCAAACAACAAGTTTAAATCTTTCTTTTAGCCTTATCACTTTCACTCAAAAATAAGCAGTTTATCTTCAATTCTTGCTTTTTTTTTTTTTATTACTGAAGCTATTCCTTTGCATAAATTCCAAACTTTGCCCAGGTAAAACACTGCTCCACACGTTGTGCTGTACATGTGGGCACTTTCCATGATCTAATTTCATAAAACCCCATGACCTGTAGATGCTGGAGGCAATTAGGGTCCTATATGTTTTTAAAGTGAGCAGAAGCTCCATATGTTCATAGAAAAAACTAATTGCACAGTGATCCCGCATATAGTTATAAAGTAATTTAAAATTCTTTCATTGAAGATGTTGACTTCATATGCCGAGTGCTTACTAGCGTCGCAAATTACAGCATAAAATTTCCACTCCAAGTTTACTATTAAAAGAACTGTTTTGAAAAAATATTACTACAGTATATATGGCCACACTAATTTCTTTAAAATAAGATGTTCAATAAATTAATTTGTTTCTAAAATAAATTGTTTGCTTAAGATTTAGGTATTTCTTAAAGAGTGATGTTATGTTAGTCACAAGTCCTATGGCCAGAAAAAAGGAAATTCTTTATGAGCAATCTTATCAATCTAACTGTACCCATCCCATAGAAGAGATCAGGGGGGAAAATACAAAAAATATTATTTCCAGAAGGGAATAACTGAATTAATTCATGTATTTGTGACTAACATAACAAGTAAATCTGACTGAATACCTATTAACTTGGCAATATTTATTTTATCATAAAACAAAAAAATATATAAATTTCTGGAAAGCAAAAGAACCATTCTTCAATAATTAAAAAAAAAATATTATTACTTGCAGTTTTTTTAAGTATATATCAATGTGAAAAGTTTGGAAACTATGCGATGTTTTGGGTAACTGCATATGTTATCTTTACAGCCATTTTTCAGGGGTTTGGAACAATATTTTGTGAAAGCTTATGTTAAATTCTAAAAATTTGAAAAATTATCTTTAAAATGATGTATCACAAAATATATATATATATATATTGAAAGATGAAAAAACCATGTCCAGGTTGACATTTACATGGAATTACCCTATATCAAAACAATCTAATTTTCAAAGTATTTTAAATTTAGATGCACAAGTTAAAGATTCAAAAGAATGAAGTTAGAAACTTGCAATCGAAAAAAATCTGAATACAAATGCTTCATTAAACTGACTGTCATGAGATTTATTTCAAAAATCTTCCTCTCTTGGACGCATTGTACACCAAAGATTTCACTTTTTTTTTTTAATTAGGACCCGTGCAAAATAATATGCATTTATATTCTTAACACCAAGAAAAATAACTCAATGCGGCAAAGATCGCAAAAGTTAGACAAAGTACGTAATTAAAAATAAGTGTAAGCAATTACTCCTAAGCTCCCTGAAATGATAACAGCACCTCTTAATAAAAATATAAGTTCAGTTGCTACTTATCTACTTATATTAAAAACTGAGTATCTTTCTAACTATCTTTCTTTCTAACTATCTTTCTAACTATCTTTTTATGTCACGCTTCTTTCTCCTGAACGCCAATGAACTGAAAGTCGAACCAGGTACCGATAGATAGGTAATTTTTCAAGCTTCATTAGTTTCAATCTATATAATTATACGATTTTAATTAGCGAAGATATCAATTAATAAGTAGTCAAATTTAAAGCGATTAAGCCTAATAAATGATTAAACTTCCAAGACATTTTTTCTTACCGTTGCCATTTTGAATTAAAACGTTAATTAAATTATTGAACTATTTAAAGCTCCAAGATATTTATTTCTTTCCGTTGCGATTTTAAGGCAGGGATTCAAGTGAAACACGGACGATCGCAACTCACCAATGCAATCGCAAATTCCAAAATTTGAATTCAAGTGAAACGAATTCACTTGAATTCGACTTACAGTAGCGGTTGCAATATGCAAACGCCTCGAAGCGATTGCAATGGTGTTTCACTTGAATTCGGCCCTAAATTAAAACGTTAATTAATTTGAACTTTTTAAAATGAAAGAGTGTTATTTTTTTCCATTGTCATTTTGAATACGTGTTATAACAAAATTCTAACAATTGTTTTTATTCTAATTATTAATGACATATTTTTTCTCTGGTACCATTTTGAAAATGTGTTTTTAAATAAAATTGCAATTGCTGTTTTTAGAATGGACTTTTTCTGGCTGCGATCCAAATATTAAAAGAACTTTTTCGTTTAGAATTTTGCAATTAATTTTACAGGAAGAAAGCGGTTTGGAAATAATTGTTTTTGAAAAGGAATTTTATTTGTTATTTAGGGAGAGTGCTAAGTATGCGCTACTTGACATCGTCTTCATTTTTGAGGAAGTATGTGCAAATAATTCGATTGATTCTTTGATGCAGGAAAGCTTTTTAGCGAGCCGCTTTAGCGGGGAGTAGTTTATTAAACTTTTCCTTGGTACTTTAAAGGCGAGCCGCCTTGGCGGCGAGTAGTGAATTGAAACTTTCCTCGCTACTGTAAAGGCGAGCCGCCTTGACGGCGAGTAAACTGTTTAAACTTTCCTCATTTCTTTAAAGGCGAGCCGCCCTGGTGGCGAGTAGTTTTCTCAAACTGCCTTCACTACATTACAGCCCGTGCAACGCCGGGCTACGCAGCTAGTATATATTTAAATAACGATAAATCATTGAAACTCATCCAATCCTCTTCCGAATAGTAGCAGGACTAACTCTGGTTGATATAAAAAATGAAGTCTACTATTTAACTACGCCTAACCCAGGTTGGGGACCGGACTCAGCAACATATTGAATTTTGAAGAGTTTACAAATGGTTACACATTGAAAAAACATACTTTCTTAATGAAAGAAGTTAAATCATTATCGGATAGATTACTGCAGTTCGACAAAGAATCCATTTAAACTATCCAACTGAAAATAAGTGGAAGCTATTGCTTCTTAATTCCGCCAGAAAGATAACTTTGCCACTTAATCAAAATATAAGATGAGTTAGTACAGACTTGAATGATTCGGAATGTCAGTACGTGTAATGCTGTTTAATATCTTACTTTTACTTTTATTACTATATTTTTAATTTTCAGCAAAGCTGAACGTGTGATTGACCGGTGGTGGGGTTGCAATAGAGTACTTGTGTTCCACCTACTTTCTGTTGGTAATTTTAGGTGGATACTTTGTCTGACTACAGTAATTTCTCTTTCTTGGTGTTTTGATTAAAATATAATAGCACATAAACAGGAATATCTTTCTTATCCAAATGGTGTTTGTGGACTTAATCGAAACTTTTGCCACGAGAAGAGGTACATAAGTCACAAAAACCGCAACACGAGTAAGTTTTATTTAGGAAGATTGGCCTGAATAAATTTCAAAATTTAACCAATTAACTTCATTGTACTGAAAATTCTGTATATATTTTCTGCTTACTATTTACTATTTCATTCTTTCTATTCTACTTTTAACCAAATTTTAAAAGTTTGACTTATGCATCTAAATAACATACATATTCATCTGCTATAAGTGTTACCAAAATTTTATTATTCTAACGCCAGGTTGCTATTTTATTTATATTTTGTATATAAATAGTTTCAGAAAGCAAGCACAGAAACTTTAGAGCACAATATTTTCTTGCCATACATAAAAATGCAATTTAAAGCATATATGACATTTTAAAAGGAATAATCTTAATAGAAGCATGCGATGTACTTAAAGCAATCTTCCACTTGTTAACCCCCCTGACAGTTAAATATATATTCGTAAAATACTTCACAAGTACAGTAGAAAATTCTAAGTAGAAATAAACAAAGAAATTTAAAATAACAGCTGCGAGAACAATTCCACTTGAAAGATTGTGCTTAAATCATTTAAGAAATTGGGTACTTTAAATGTTTATTGTAATTATCCTCTAACGAGATGAACTAGCATGTAAAGGAGAAAAAAGGTAAATAATGCACCTATTTTTAGTTATATACAGTTCCTAGGCTTGGGAATGGAACATAAACCAAAAGTACCTGTAATAAAGAAATAATTAATTTTTTTATGTTCAATCATTTTAAATATGTTTTCTTTGAAGTTTACGATATTGATTTGAACATGACACTAGTTTAAAGCAGTAAGTAACCGTCCCTAAGCCAGGGCTAAGGCAGAAACATGCAATACACCACCAGCTCGTTCATTCCATCCATGGACTGCAGTTTCATGCTTATTATATACTCATCAGTATGGAATAGGAATTAAACGAGATGGAGGCACAAATCCTCTTATAGAGCAAAAACAGCCAACAAAAACTGATAGCTGATGGGAAATTAGAACACAAGCTAGCATTGCATAATAAGCACGAAACTGAAGTCCATGGATGGAATGAACGAGCAGGTGGTGTATTGCATGACAATAGTTGCTCAGAAAAAATGAAGTAGTTTGCAAAGCATTATATAACGCTAAATTTATTCAATCTTTAAAAAATCTATATACATAAAAGACTACTTCTGAAACCGTATGTCCGGGGTAATCTTCCAAACTACTGGACCGATTTTAACCATTTTTGCACCGTTAGATAGCTACAGTAACAGAGAGCAGGATAAGCTATAATTTATTTCTAAAAAGCTTAGTTTAAAAAAGTTATTATGGAAAATAGTAAATTTCATTTAATTTCCCCATTAAATAATTAAATTTTCAGTGCATTGTTGCAAAAATTTGGTTGCCATGCAACAACAATATTAATAGTAATCATGGTGAAAATTTTGAACCTAGGCTTCGCTGGAGTAAGTATGAAATTTATTGCTTTCTTAGGATTTTTATATTCATTTATGCCAATAATCGCTAACGTGGTAAATAAAAAGGGAATTGATTTCGGCAACACATAGAAAATGGAAAGTGTTTATTGTGAAAGAAATTTCTGAATCACAACAGTTGTTTTTACCAATTTGGCTTTAACATATTGGCAAAAAAAGCATATTTTTTCCTATTCTGGAAGCTGCATAAGTTTAATACAGCCTGGATTCGTGTGCTCTAAAGTTAGGATGAAAACTGAAATCTAAATTTCCAATTTCGGAAAATTTGATACGAATTTTGACTATTTAATTTTTTTTACCATTTTTCTTGATGCCAAGAAAACGCTCCGCACTAGATTCTACTACACCAGATGGGAAACGCAAGCGTTGGAGCGGGCTAATGAGATACCAGAAGCCAGGGATCAACAGCTACAGCAAAATCGTGGCCGAAGCAGGGATCATCGGCGACGAGAGACTCGCAGACGGCATCCGCAGCACTTTTTAGCTCAAAACATTGAATGGTTTAGAGGGGCCTTCTCTTACAGCTCTACCAACGACTACAATTCCAACAACAAGGTCACTATTGGCAAAATGGATAATGTGTGTACATTTTGTGGTGCCATGAAATGGCCAGGTGAGACCCCAGGTATGTGCTGCACTAATGGCAAGCTCAGGTTGCAAGCACTACAACCTCCACCGGAGGTCCTAACGAAACTTCTTACTGAGGACACAAAAAATGCTAAGCACACAAAAAATGCTAAACCACCCTACACCCACAGAAACCCGGGCAGGGCCGGGTACCCGGCTAGTAAATAGATAAAACTTAAAGTAAAATAAAATCAGGTAATTTTAGCGGCATTTATAAAATCAATTCTTATGCCACTCGCGCATTTTGGCTGAGTAGTTTTCCCTAATTTTCATTGTTAAATTTTTTTCTCGTCATGTACCTGGACAACTGGACATCCAGTTTCAGATTTGCCTTGACTATTCCAAACTGATGAGCCTGAAGCAAGTAAAACTTCAATCTCTGGATGTCGCCACCTGGTGTCAACGTTTGCTTGCAATTCTAGTGTAGCCCTGGGTATGGGACAAAAGGTTTCAGCTTATAACCTCAGCATTTACTGTTACTTGAAGAATGAGTAAGCATCATTGTTACGTAATCCCGGACTAAGCTATAATTTTATTTAAAAGTATGAAGGAAATCTCAGTTACGATGAGTGGACATCTGATATATAAACCCTGTTATTTTTATAAGCAAGGGCACACATTTGTATGTGAGTGTCGTAATTTGGATGTAAGTATTTGTTTAAAGATCTGATTTAGCTTTGACTATGAAAGAATCTTAGAGCTTAACTTTTAACTTCATTTAAATTAGTTAAACTGTACCTTTGTTATTCACGCTACCTGGTGTGCTAAACTTGTTTTATTCACCAGTGTTTAGGTAATCATAGCTTTAAGGAGATGATTTTTTGACTAAAGCTTGGTTAAGCGCAGCCTAGACTGATGAGCCCAAAGTAAGAGCCCCCTAGATATCATAACTGGACGGTAGGTGTTTGCTTGTAATTCTGCTCTAGTACATGTTTTGAGATTAAACCTAGGCCTTTACCTTCTATTCATTAACTAAGCCGTACGTTTGTGATGAACTGTTGCTGATGTGCTAAATTAATTTTTGCTACTTGTGTGAAAGTAATCCTAACGTCAATGAGCGTACATCTGTTGCACACTAATAACTGTTAAATAAACATTTAAAAATATTTTTTCTAGGTATTAATACTATTATAGGAAGAAATTCATTAGGAAAAAGTCACCATTGGATTATGATGAAAGAAAATAATTATAATGCCTAAAAACAGTTCAAAAACCCGAATAAAAAGTATAACAATGGCTCATTCTACGTCAAATCGCCTAATTTAAATAGTCGGCCGTGCCGACATGTCTCGGATTTTGTTCAATATTTTTTTTACGGATAGATACCTATGAGATAAACTCAAATTAATTTTTTTAGATTTTTTGAATAAAAATTTAGGGTTGTAGAATTTTTTGAAATTTTGATTTTTTCAGAATTTTTGCTTTTTTATTTTTGGTATGCATTTTGAAAAAGCTCTATAACTTCCTCATTTTTCATTCAATTAAGCCAGTTTACGTATCATTTTAAAGCTAATTATTTTCTCCTTCAATATTAGTGACAAAAATGAGATTGTGAAAAATAGAATTTTGCCAATGGTCGTCTGAAGTCAGATTTTGTGTTTTTTCAATTGGTATGTTCAGTAGGTCATATCTCCGGAGTACCAACTAAGAACTGCTCAATTGTTTTTTTCAGTGATGACCATATCATATACTTTTTATGTATAAAAAATTGGAAGGGTGTTTTTTGTTGTTTTGGAATAAAAAATTCAAGTGGGTTTTTTCAGTTGGTATGATCAATAGGTCATATCTCCGGACTACCAACTAAGAAATGCACGCCAATTTTTTTCTGTTATGACAACATCATACCCTTTTTATGTATAAAAAATTGAGAGGGTGCTTTTTGTAGTTTTTGAATAAAAAAATCAAACGTGTTTTTTCAGTTGGTATGATCAATAGGTCATATCTCCGGAAAACCAGTTAACAACTGCGCCATTTTTTTTTCCATAATGAAAACATCATGATGTTTTTATGATCAAGAAATTAGAACGAAGTTTTTTTTGTTATTTTGAAATAAAAATATAACATGTTTTTTTCAAAAAACTTTACTTTAAAATCAACTTTTGAAACTTAAATTTGAGATTCACTCAGCATCACACGTCACAAGCAGGTGAAAATGTATCCTATTTATTACATTCAAATACTTGATGGTAGTTTTATATTGTTCTATTGCTTGCATGCTTTGGTAGTGAAAAGTCGCTGCAGAATTATTTTACTCTTCAGTAATTATTTGCTAGCCATTCCATCAACCGATAGGAATTACGATAAAGTAAACTGAAATGTCTTTAAATATACTTTTATTCATAGTTTGACAAAGAAAGACTCGCGAGCTCTTGGTGGTTGGAAAAAATTTATATTTGGTTTCCATTATTCTGAAATCTACGTAACATTTTATAATTTGTTATCAAATGAAAGCATAAAAAATTCATGAATAACAATCTTTATTTCTACGATGTTCCGACAGTGGCAACAAAAGGTTTTTCAAACACAGAAACCTTCTTAACTAATATACCCTTCGTGTCTAATGGCTTGAAGAAGTAATTATCTCTGCTGCCTAATATTATTAAGGCTCTTTCATATCTTTGCTTTAAAAAATCTTCATTTGCAACCACTTCCACTGCTGTAACGAAAAACATCTGTATCCCCTTTATGTTTTGAGAGGCAAATTGAAATAGATCATGTGCATTTAAAATCTGTCCTTCGAGAGTTCTTTGAAGACTTGCTCTTATTGCAAGCCGTTTTATTGTGCCCCCTACTCCATCGCATGCATTCTTGCCATGACTCGTGGCAAATAAATGCCATTCAGCTGCCATGTCGTGGTCTTCCTTGTAATAGCATAGTTTTTTTTTTTTTTTAAATTTTACGGAGTTTTTAAACTTGTCGAAAACTTGATTTTCAAAGAAATTTGTTTCAAAAATTCAATATATTTTTTAAATTTCAGAATAACAAAAAACAACCTTCTAATATCTTGATCATAAAAAACATTATGATGTTTTCATTATAGAAAAAAAATTGGCGCAGTTGTTAACTGGTAATCCGGAGATATGACCTATTGATTATACCAACTGAAAAAACACGTTTGATTTTTTTATTCCAAAACTACAAAAAGCACCCTCTCAATTTTTTATACATAAAAAGGGTATGATGTTGTTATAACAGAAAAAAAGTGGCGTGCAGTTCTTAGTTAGTAGTCCGGAGATATGACCTATTGATCATACCAACGGAAAAAAACACGCTTGAATTTTTTATTCCAAAACAACGAAAAACACCCTCCTAATTTTTTATACATAAAAAGTATATGATGTTGTCATTACTGAAAAAAAAAATTGGGCAGTTCTGAGTTGGTACTCCGGAGATATGACCTATTGAACATACCAATTGAAAAAACACAAAATCTGACTTCAGACGACCATTGGCAAAATTCTATTTTTCACAATCTCATTTTTGTCACTAATATTGAAGGAGAAAATAATTAGCTTTAAAATGATAACGTAAACTGGCCTTATTGAATGAAAAATGAGGAAGTTATAGAGCTTTTTCAAAATGCATACCAAAAATAAAAAAGCAAAAATTCTGAAAAAATCAAAATTTCAAAAAATTCTACAACCCTAAATTTTTATTCAAAAAATCTAAAAAAAATAATTTGCGTTTATCTCATAGGTATCTATCCGTAAAAAAATATTGAACAAAATCCGAGACATGACGGCACATAGCCTTAGGCGATTTGACGTGGAATGACCCCAATGTTTAATCTGATTTTAAATTGTTGAAATCTATATAACTAAGTAAAAACGTAAAAGCTAAATTTTTTTAATTAAAGCCTCACAAAAAACTCGTGGAGACTGCATGTAGCCTCAGGGTCGCACGGTCTCCAATATTGGTATCGAAAATTACATTGTGTTTTTTTAAATTTCGCAATTTTCGTGACAATAAATGCATCTTCCAGCTTTTATAAGCACGGTAGCTTAAAATAGTTAAAAATATATACTGTGGACATTTGCATGAAATACTATTACGAAGTTTTACAATAATTGCAGTATGCTATTAATAATTTAATTGAGTTACTGCCAATAATAGTATTAATATGGAAAATATATAAGTAAGAATATTTCAATTATGTAATGATTAAAGTCCCATTGTTTAATCATTATTTTATACCTTTTGGCGTTTCCTATTCATGAAATTTCTTACGAAAATATTCTTTTTAAGTTATTTGTTTAAACTAAAAGGAAAAGAAGTCTTTATTTCAGTAAAATAATTCAAAATAAAACGAAAGTTCTTTGAGAACGAATATATCAAAATTTATTCCTGAAAAATGTAAAAAGAACTTTCGTTATTTTGCATAATTTTTTCTTAAGAAAAGACTTGGAAGCTTATCCTTTGAAAGGGAACTCGCTTTTCTTGACAGTTTGTCGCCTTCAGGTTTGAAGAGTAGAATGAGAGGTGAAACAGACTGAAGTTTACATTCCATTTGAAATTCCAATTCAGTTTTGGTGGAAATATATCTTAAGAATGAGCAGTGAAAACAGTTTCGAAAGTGTCAAGATTTGTTTCGATCAGGAATAGAGAAGCTTCATTCTAGTCCGAGGAATAAACATAAATCCATCCACTTTTTGAAGTTTCATTCCAATCGAAATTTATGGGGCGATTAACCCATTTATGCCCAGTGGCCTAAACACGGGACGCTTGTTAGTTACTGCATAAAAAGACCTGTAACGGGAATATCCTTTTACTAAAGCTGTTTTTCACAAGTTAAATAGTCCTTCTTCTTGAAAATATCAGATAGAACCACTAGTTGGACATCAAAGTTTATTTATTAACAGCTATTTACAGACACATCAGGCAAGCAACGATCCAGCATGAGTAGCCACATAAAGTAAGTTTTTTTTTGCGAACTCATTTTTCATAAAATTAAACTATTTTGAAATGATTTGCTTATAAAATTGATCACAGATGCCTTCTATAATGTTACTTTGCAAAAAGTAAAGTCAAGTAAGGCCGTATTTTGCTCACATATTTGCAAAATATCCCATAAACAGGACGTTAAATAACTTAATAAATATGGCACCGGTGAACTATTTTAAGAATAAAATCTATGTAAACCATTCGAAGTAAGAGTTTTAAGCAGATAAAATTTAAAAAAAAAAGTTTAAAAAAAACCTGGGCATAAATGGGTTAATAGTGTGTTTTAAGAGATAAATTCAAAGCACTAAAAGAAGTCATTATGACAAGTATGCGTTACGTTTAAGTTTTAACGCTTCAGTTTTTGAAGCAACGTCAATATGAAGAGCAATGATTAAAATTAAACGGGACTGCGTTTGAATGTAATACAAGCTAAGCGGATCGACAAATCAACATTTGAACTCAATTTCATTTTCAAAAAAAAAAAAATGCACTGTCGTTCAAATCTTGTATCACTTGCTGTATACGGCAGTAAAACAATTTTAGTAGAAATTTGTATTAATATTTGTCTTGCGTCAAGAATTTTGAAAGTTCAAACTATGAAAAGGTGCACTAAACCAGTAAATGACCTTTCGTTTTGGTATAGTTTGCAAGGAAATTATTGATTTTATTTCATCTACGAAAAATACTTTGGTTGCTTCTTTGCCGTGCTCATACCGAAAAAGTGGCCAATTCTTATAAAGATGATATTTGCTGCAGTGATGTTTTCTTGCGAAATTTTTCTTAAATTTACTAGAAAAAGTTATTAAATGTTGTGTGCAATTTTTAATACTTTTCATACGATGAAATTCCAATTGAATGCTATGCTATTGCATTGTTGTGAAAAGATAAACTCAATTTTATCATTCTTCCATTTTTTAAGAGTCTGTGACACTTAAATTTTCCCTAAGAGTTCAGTTCAAGTTAGAAATAAATATCAGAAGGACTTCGATTATCCGAAATTATTGAAGGCGAATACGATGATCTTTGATTTTTTTTCGTAAGTAAAATGTCGCTTCCAAGTCAATAATTATTTCAATGTTCAAACCGAATTATTGCATTTCTCTTCTTTACTTCCCCAAGCCCATCAATACATTTCTTAAACTTCCTAAATAATTCTAGTCTTTAAATTACTTTAAAATTCACAGGAGTTCGAACACGAATATAAATTTGAGTATTTCTTGAGATTATTTCGAAAACGCCCTAGTAGATTGATTTTGATAATAATAATAATTACTTTCCCACTACTCAAACTAAAACACTAAATCTCTCATCTACATTGCCAATAAATTACTCAATGCCGATCTAATAACCAAAAATCTTCCTTACACTAAAGTATATACTATAACGAACACGAGCTATAGCCGATAATATTCCTACTGTGAGATATATTTAATGCTAAGAATATATTTTTCCTTTCTTGCCTTCTAAAAGCGTATCTTCTAATTTGGATTTTTCAGAAAGAGATGCCATTTCAATTGGAGTGCACAAGAAGCACACTAAGGAGTTCGGCATTCAAAAGTAAATTTAATATTCGTCTCCTTGAGGGAACTTTATCCTATAAATTGAGCAGCTGACGGCATCAGGTGCAGAATACTTTAAGCGTTTTTTCTAGGAAGGGGGGTGGGTATAAAAGTCAGTCTGACTTTTATACCCACTTTTTAAAAAAATCTAAGAATAACTTTTTTAAAAAATCAAATATTTTGATCTCTCTCAGTCTTACAAAAATGCTTTTTTTTTTTAAACTGATAAGATATTCTAGCTTCATGTTTTTAAAATGTAGTATATATGTCTAAAGAACCTTTCTTTGATTATTTCAAAGAAATAATAAAAAAAAGTCTAAGTAAACGTGAAAACAGCATTTCAAAAAAGAAAAAAGAGTAAACATTGTCTCAGGAAATGATGGTCATTTAGGAGGGAGGAAATCAAACTTCGTTTTCCTCTGATTTTTTTTAAAGCTGCGAAGTTTAATCATTTTAATCTAATTAAAAGTTGCATTTTCAAGTTCAGCACACACTTTGCAAGTAAGGCACTTTAATAACTTACTAATTTTTAGTGTATGTGTGTACCGTGGGTGTATTGTGAATGTTTTACAACAAAGGGCGCTTATTAGCAAGCTCAAACTAAACCACGCTTTTGATCTCAAATCATTGAGAAATGTCTCAACACTCTAAGGAAACAGTTAGTGGCTACAATCTCTGTAGATATATTGCAAGCCATTATCGACATCCTTATCTCTAGTTTCGAAACACGCATTCAGCATTGAAATGAGGGCTATTTGAATGGGGAGAAGTTTATTTTGGAAGATGACTAGGCATTGGCGACAAATGAAAATACCCAGGAATACTTGCATTTATTTAAATCGAAATTTCAAATCAAGGATTATATTTTAAGATTTGAATTTTGCCAATGAAAAGAATGAAAAATGTTTAATCGCTCCTCAGCATGTAGTAACTTAACTAAAATAATGTGCAGAAATAGTTGTATTTGTTGAATTTTCAAATATAAGAAATAAAACTTGTGAATAGTTAGTAATCTAATGTTATACTATGTGTCTGTGTTTAACATGCATGGCCTTTAGTTTCGCAGCCGTTAGTTTTGGATACATGTTTCCATTTACAAAAACACCAAAACAAGGTACTAAGTTAAGATATTAAAAGTTTGAAGAGAAAGAAAAATAGTGAAAAAAGTACAATATATGATCTTTATGTGGTCTCAATATCCTTTCGTTCATGTTTATGGAATTCACAAGCATGCAAAAAATAATAATAACAACATTAATAATAGCAATACAAAATCGAACACGAAAAAGTGGCATTAATACAACTTATATGCACTGATATATGAAACGCAGCGTTTTGAAACTTACACCGCTTTATACTCGCTGCCAATTGCACCTTTAAGGAGAAAAACAGAGGTTAACAATTGTTAAAAAATATATGTGTGCATAGAGTTTTTTTTCTTTTCAAATTGAACAAGCTTTTGTAGTATGTTTTCATCATCATCGTAAAACATTTCCAAAATATTTTTAATAACATTCCAAAGGACAACTCTGTACCTTTTTTTTTTGCATTTTACAGTATTAGCTACATTGACTGTATGCCAGGTGAGTTGCGATTTAATTTTATCACCTTTAAAACAATAAAACATCCCAAATACTAAGTACAATAAAATGTCTCATAAATTAAATACACTTAACTATCAATAATAGTAAAAAAGTGAAGCACAAAAATTTACCTTTTGAAACAAACATGGACAATAGTCGCCGTGAAGTAATACTTGGGCGAAAGCAGCATTCTCAGGATTTTCGTTCACAAAATATCTTCCGACAATTCAGTGATCAAATTTACGTGTCTTTCCACAAACTATATGCTGTTTGGATGTATTGAGAAGATGGCTGTTGGAGTCACCTCCATTGCCATGATATCCTTGAATTCAATGTGTGTCACATTGTTGATAACGAGAATTCAGATAAGGTCAGGCAGATCAATCAATCATGTTGAAGTATTTGACAACGTCGAAGTTAAATTTTGAGGGAATTATAAAAATCTACTTTTCGAGTCTGCTGCAGCTCCCGCTTTCACCACCCTTTGCAGGGCCAGTGCTAACATTTCTGAGCTATGGCCCGTTGCTACAGCGAAGAATATTCTTCAGGTAAGCAAAAGAGTCATTGGGATGAATAAGAGGGTCGACGATTTAATTGTGCTTAGACATGTGGTTTCATGATCTAGCATGACTCCAATGGAAGTGCCTAGCTCCATCTTTGCATGACCTGTGGGCTTTTATCTCAAACCACGATGAAGCACATACAAAAATGTTGAAATTAGCAAAAGTGTAAAACTGATCGAAAATTTTTTTGTTGCAATTATTAAGGCCATTATTCAACCGAGGAATTTGATTGGCTGTAATTACACAGCGGGAGTGATGTATTCAACCTTTTTTTTTTTCATTTGCTATATTGAGTATACAATTACTTTTGCTGATGCTATTGCACATTTCCTGTAAATAAAGCTGACCTGTGCTTAATTTTTTCGGGTCAACATTTAACTTTTACTCGGACATCTGTACTGGTACAAATGTAATCACAGACTGGCTACTACACGTCACTAGCCACTTTTCAATGTCTCCAAAACATTCTCATGGACCATATAAGTCATGCCATCCAATGCCACAAAAAGCTGATGAAGTGGTAACTCATTAGTGAGGTGGTGGCATATTAGTTACTTCAGAGGACGCTTTAATGTTTTCTCCATTCGTTGTGTAACGCCTGTTCTATGTTCTGTCTTCAATGGGAGTGTAAGCAAGCTATTCCTCATTATGCTGGAGTTCCTTTACGAGTTTGGTTTAATTCCTTGCGAATTTTGCTTCGATCGATTACTTTCAATGAGTAGATTGATAACATGAGACCATCATTGTTCATAACTGATGCTGTAAGCACATTTATATAAACCTTGCGATGGGAAGAAACCTTTAAATATAATATACATTTATAGGATGGATGCTGACAAACTAATGCTAATAGGCGGGAAAATCACATTTTTTTTCCAATAATTACTTATCTCATACATTAAAAATAAGCAAAATATATAAACCAAAGGTTTTTAAATAACTATATCGACAAAATGAGTCAAATAATAATAATAATAAAATAATACTAATAATATGACCTTCAAAGTTAACATACGGTTTTAGCATAATATCTTAAAACCTCAATTTTTCAGTAAGTCAAAAGGAGATTAAGAGCATAGTAATTTTGCAAGATTGTTATTATGGACAAAAAGTACATTATCCCCATACAATCATTGAAATTTTTTAAAAGTATTTTTTCACTTCACCCTAATGTTCATGATTGAGTTTTCACTAAAAATGCGATGTCTGGACATGGTCTGCGATGTCTGTCTGCTCCTGTAAATTTTATGTAACATAAAACACTAAATTTACATTTTACCATTGTTTTTCGTATTTCGTAGACAATATTGCTTACACTGTATTAGCACAAAACCTGCTTTTTTAATTTCTCGTAACAACAGCTCAAAATTCGAATGTAAAGAAAAAATCTACCGTACATGAATTTCCCTCCCAAACCAACAGATTAAATATTTACCATGATTGTGTAAAAACCAGAAAAGTTTTATCCCTCTAATGCAAGAATGAAAATATAAGTTATTATTTTTTTTCAGTGACAGGGAAAACCATAAAACTGGACTATCGGGAATTTTTGAAATGCACTGATAGTCCTCACGTAAACAATGCGGATCTCAATGTAATGATTATGTACAAATATATCTATCTATATGCACAAATAGATACCAAAAAGTGTTTCCTTTAAATGTTTCTGGGAGAAATGTTCAAGGGTTGACACAAATATAGATTTTTTTGCTTATCTATATATGTATAGAACACTCGAAATAAATAAATAAATAAATAAATAAATAATAATAATAATAATAATAATAACAATAATATTAATAATAATAATAATAATAACAATAATAATAATAACAATTATAAAACTGAAGCATTTATTTTTGTGATAAACCAGGGGAAGGAAACGGGAAATCTCTCGAGAAAATTATGTTGCTCGGTTTTTCCCGGAAATGTTTTTCTCATCATCATATGTGTTTCTAATAGTACTATCAAAATGGTAAAATATATTTGTATCACATCATATTCCTATTTTATAAAGAAAAAGAGAGAAAGATACATATGAAAGTAGATTTTTGCTTGATGTGAAACTACTGATATACTCTTCCGAAAAAGAAAATGTATCTATTTACGCTCACAAGCTTTATTTTATCTTTCTCTCTGAGATATATACCAAAGTAATTCAATCTGACTGTTTCGAAACATTCTGAAGATACTTCTTGCTTAGTAGTTTCCCCTAAAATATAATAACAAAATGAATGCAGTAATATTACTCGTTTCGGCTCTTTTGAAATAAAAAAGGAAAAACCAGTTTTGAAAAAAAAATTCTTTTAATAAAGAAAAGTAAAACTAGGCTTTAGCTAAGCACTATTGAGAAGAAGAGTTTAAAAATAAAAGAAGTATAGTTTACACTTCATTCGTTTAGAATTTTGGTTAACTATAAATTACTTTAGTTTTTCTTCAGTACTATGTCTATAAATTCAATAACATTTTTAAAATATGTTTGGGGCAGTAAGAAAATAATGGATTACAGTTTAGTTACACTTACCTCTCATTTTCTTTTTGCATCGGAATTTTCACCAGTAAATACCATCTTACTTTTTTAAGACTACTGATAGGTTCTCGTGATAGCTTCTCGCTTTTTGAATTTTGCTGTTTCGTGTCTGTATCGCATTTTGTATTATTATGTTTTGAGATAAATCACAGTTTATTGCGCATGGGAGTGGTAAAATATAATGCTATGTTTGTCCCTATTCATATTTTCAAAAATGTTTAACATGTAATGTTAATTAAATGATATGATTTCTGTAAGCCGGGAACGGCTGAAGTTTAAATCCATTAAATTTCTCAAGTTTGTTCTTATTCTTCTTGATCTTATACGTTTTAGATTTTACATGCTGCATCAAGGCGGGTTTTTTGGTTTGATCGTGCCAGTGAAATAACATCCAAAGGTTACCAAAATTGATTTAAAAAAACAACGTTTTGTTACTAAACATCGCCAACAAAATCGTTTGTAGGCGTCCCTCTCCCACTTTATAATTAGTCTTATAAATGCAGTTAAACTACGTTCTCGCAGTTTTGTTCTGTGTTTCGTTTTCAAACTTTTTTCGTAAAAATGATCTCACTGTAGGCAATTATTTAAATAATTCCGTACATTAGTTCTTTAAAAACATTATGTAAAATTATTACATTTCCATTTTCTAAAACGTTTTCTCCTATGAAAATTTAATTCAGATCTCTTTGTCACTTTACTCTAATGCTCTATGTCAAGTATGAAACAATGCGTTACTTTTTTTCTACCTTTGTTTATTTGAAGACATTTTAAAATTGATGTGCATGAAGACTTTAACTTAATTGGAAAATATCAAACATAGGATGATTTAAAGTAAAAATTAAATGATCTGAAAGATTGTATATCGCTCACTGAGTGCAATAGTGGCACAACTCAAAAAACACCCGTTTTTAACAAAGGACAGGTGTAAATAGGAAAAATACATTCTTTTGAGCCGCAATACTGGCACAGCTCATAATTCAATATTAGGCCGTAAGAAGGCAGCACATTAAAGCGTTTCTTATTCATTTCCCATAGCAATGAAAACTTTAAACCCGTTTATCTCAAAATACGATTTTTTTGAGTTGTGCCACTATTGCAGCCCATGAGCGATATGCTAATTAGAATACAGCTCAAGCAATTTTGCAACTTGCTTACATTTAACGATTGCGTAAATTTCAAAGCAAACTACGGTTCTGAAAGTGTCATTAACTGTCTACGACATTTGTAAATATTAAAAATATAGTCATTCTGCTACCAATTAAAATATCATCAGTGTTGTGTTGAGAACAGTATTTCAATCATATAATAGTTACAGACGTAATTTGTAAATTTTTTCTGTCCTAAGATTGTGATGAATTAAGAGCAAATAACTGTTTATGATAATTTAAGCATCCAATGAAATTTTAAAGTTTTAAATTTAGAACAAACACTGATAATATATTATACGAACTAAACATAAATTATCTTATACTTAATTGTGTGTAATTTGTATATTGTACTTTTTAAAATTATTAACAATGTTTTATTAGGTAATAAATACTGAGTTTTTAAAAAGTAGGTATGTGGCTTTTATTAATAATCTTTCAAAAGTTTAATCATATGAGATGCTTGAAACCAAACTAAGAGAAGGGGTTGTACCTCTGACTGTATTGTTCCTTTGACCACCTAGACTGCAATTCTTTCTTTGAACATTTTATGATGTTTTTTATAATTAGTGCTTAGTTCCGTCACTAGAGGGTTTCTGCAGCCTACTGTGGATTATTCTAGTAAAAGATGATTTTTATGAAAATAATATTTATCCATTTCTGTCATAAAAAAGGAAGTAGTTTTTGGATAATGTTTTGTCGAATAATATTTTTATGCTATGTCTTTACTACATTGACATAGATACATCAATTCATTTGATTATTTTATAAATAATTCATTAATCATTCAAAATCATCAAAATGAAATTCATGAATGAAATCATTTGATAAAGTAGCTATTACACTGCTAAATATTGTGAAGCTTGTGAAAATAATTAATCTTAACCCAATAATTGCAGCATGCTACATAATTTCCCCTACCAAGGTCTTGAATCTCTGGCCA
>JAXGGA010010808.1:0-45209 GCA_038373865.1 Uloborus plumipes
CACAAATTAGTGCAAAAACAATGAATACTTTTTTTTCAAATTTCAAATTTAAATGTTTTTTTAACAAAATTTCTAAATGTTCCAGGCGTCGCAATTTTTTTTCAAACTTTGAATTTCCATTTAATTTCTAATCATTAGGCATGATGGCACAAAACAATGCATTACATGCAATGTTTTATGAGATAGTTTATAAAAGAGGGCTGAAAATAAAAATTTTCAGTTGAAAAAAATCATATAAATTTTCATTTTCAGCCATCTTTTATAAACTATCACATAAAACATTGCATGTAATGCATTGTTTTATGCAATCATGCCTAATGATTGGAAATTAAGTGGAAATTCAAAGCTTGAAAAAAATTTGCGACGCCTGGAACATTTTGAAATTTTGTTAAAAAAATATTCAAATTTGAAATTTGAAAAAAAGTATTCATTGTTTTTGCACCAATTTGTGTTTTTTATGCTTTTAGATGTGGTAAATATACAATAATACAAGCACACAAAATTTTAGACATATAAATCAATAATTGAAAAAAATCAATTTTATTTGTCCACTGTAGCCTTAAGCCGTTACAGATCTGATGAATGTTACAGATCTGGTGCTAATATGAACTACATATTTGAGTTTATGCTTTCAGTCTTCGTTAACATCTCTAAATATGATATCATTTCCTTGCATTTTTAACATAGATTTAAGATAATTATATTAAAATATATATATTAGGCTAAAAAATCAAATTTCATTTAAAAAAAGCATTTCTTGGAAATAAAAATGAGCAATAAGGTTTTTAGATAAAATAAATTATGAGATTACCAAATCCAAGCTAATAAAACATTTGTTTTGTTTTGAAACAACACACAACTTCAACTTTTTCAACACACAACTCTGCTGCTTGCTTTTCTTTAATTAGTTGCAGGAAATTTAATTTCTTGATCAGAAATTCATATTTAGCATGCTAGTTATTATCTAAGTTATTTAGCGAAGTTATGAGAAATTGAAGCACAAAAAAAAAAATAATAAAATAATAATAATAATAATAAAATAATAATAATAATAATAAAATAATAATAATTAATTAACTTAATTTCTGCAGTGTCAATTTTTCTTATTTTACTAACTTCTATTGTTAGGTCATACAAACCACAAATGAAGCAGTTGTACTAAAACTCATTGCTTTTCATTTTTTAAGAACAAAAATATTCAGTATATATGGCTAAAACCTATGATTTTTGCTTTTTATAATTCTGAAACGTGTGAGTTAGTTCTGTAACATATTCGCTGTTTTTCAATGTTACCGCTCTGACTGTTGCCGATCTAACAAACTGACAAAGTTTTTTTTTTTTTATTTCCGAGTCGATCGCACTAAACCAAAATCAAACACGTGGTTTTTTCACTTGTAATAAAGGACTATACTTATATATAAAATAATTTTTAAAATAATAAAAACTGCGCATTTTAGAGCGTGTTACCGATCTGATGACTCAAATGACACACATTTTATAAAATCACTTTACAAAATCTTACCTACAATTTTAGATGCAGAAATGCAAATTTTTAATTATGATTCGATAAAACATCCCACCAGGTACTCAGTATCATGTGGTATAGGTGCAGGAAATGATTTTGGGAGCCTAAACATAGATCGGAAGTTATTGTTACCACTCTGACGGCGGAACTTGGGACACGCTTATTTCGCATCGGCTAGAAAATCAGGAATCGATTGAAACAAAAATGAAGTAAAATATTAACAAAGGAGTAAAAATAGAATCGTTTTTTGTACAAGTGCGTTTTTTTGCGAAATTAGAAAGTGCGCATGACCTGTTTGCATGCTAAGCTTTGCTACTTGGGACACGTTACCGATCTGATTTTTGATGTATAAAAACAATATTTTCTGAAGAAAAAAATATTTTTTTTTCTGATGTTATTAGGTGAAATGAAAGCAAAACTTATCTTCTTTCCGGGGAAAATTATTTTTTTAACTAGTTATTGAAATACTAGTGAAAATTCACTTGGGACTCAAATTGGCACTTTTCTAAATATTAGCTCTTGCATCAAAATTGAGGGCAGGAACAACAAATTTTCTCACAGACTGTAAGGATTTTGTTACTTCTCTTGCTTCCATTATTCTTCTTAAGGCCAGTTGCCGAATGTGGTATCTTTCATCTCCAATCATTGCCAATAAAATATTTTCTTGATGTATGAAGAAGCCGTTCCTTCGTATGACAGGATCGATAACATTTTTTAAATCCTGT
Source organism: Uloborus plumipes (assembly GCA_038373865.1). Classification (NCBI taxonomy): domain Eukaryota; kingdom Metazoa; phylum Arthropoda; class Arachnida; order Araneae; family Uloboridae; genus Uloborus; species Uloborus plumipes. The sequence goes on from JAXGGA010010808.1 coordinate 2,251, forward strand.
TTCAAATATCTCGATCGGTTAATAGTGTTCGAAATGTGCCGAGGACCTTCTGTGCAATCCGACTTTCTTTTTATATCGAACCACATAGGAGTGTACACTTTCATAATGAATGTTGCCAATGTGATTAAGTTTTCAGATGGACTTTCCGTCTCAGCATACAGCCTAAGTATCCTGCAAGCAGTGGTAAGCCATCGTGAATGCACGATTGGCCCTATTTTTAATGCAGCAAAGTCGTCTGGAAAGATGCCGGTAGAAACAGCACTATATATATATCTTAAATGCTCTTGGTCAGTACTTAGATATTAATGTTTGACCTCAGACGAAAATAAGTCTTCTCTACAAATTGGCAAATATGGAATAATTGGAAGACTTTCAGAAGTTTGTAGAGCTTTTCCTATAGGTCCTGATAATAAATTCGGACCTTTGGTCACTCCGTCAAATTTTTGAAATAGATGTTTTTGAAATATATAGTTCATTTGCGTGCAACAAACAAATACACCACTGCAACGGACGATTTAGAGACAGTTCTAATAATCTTATCACTACTCCTTTACATCCCGTGTTCACATTTGTTCCATCACAGCCAATAGCAATTAAATTGTCCAGAGAAATCTCTCATTCTTTAAAAAGTTCTGGTATTTTGGAACAAATAACTTTGGCTTCTCCAGATGAAATGGTAACATGTCCAATGTATTTCGAGTTATGTTCCTGCACAAGTGTATATTCTATAATTGTTCTTGGATGATATTTTTTTCCAAATTTTTTTCAGCTCGAGTATTGTCTTTCCGACCATCGAAATATAAACCAGCGAGAGGCTCCACTACTTCATCTGCAATGTCTTTTGCCGAAATACGAACTATTTTTCTTGCTCTGCGAATTTTGTTTCGGTCAATGACTTGATTTGTGTCCATTTTATGCACGATTAACACCCCAGTTTACGTCAAAATACCATGTGCTGCTTACTAAAATTTCTTAGACTAGAATTAGAGATTATTTACCTAATAATTTCTGAGATAAGGAACTAAATGTTCGATATTCTGATATTCTCGCACTCGTAAAATATCAACACCTGGCATGAAATGGTGTAAAAAGACGTTACTCTGACAATATCAGAAGCACAAACATAATGATTGATGGTGATAGAAATCCACGGGAGTTCAACTTTGAACTGTACCACGGAGCTGAGCTTGGAAATTTGCAGTTTGTGAACCGCATATGGCTCATTCGAATTATGATTGGACTCTAGAGTATTTTAATAAAAAATCTGCAAGAGTGCCATTTGTCAATGTTTTGAGTATTATTTTTCATGTTGATTGATTTTTCCTACTTCGAAGTACCTATATAATTTTGTTTGCTAAAATGAAATGAGATTGGTAGATAGCGAATCACGGTATCAGTTGCTTTTGTGGCGTTTATGACTTGCTTTAATCGTATGAAACAGTTTTTTTCTGTCCGTGGTCGATTTTAAAAAAGAAAGTAAATTTTTCATTTATGATGAAAAATCACTATTTTTGGGCAAAATATGCAAATTTCGACCATTATGCAGAGCATGAAGATTTTATCTGACTGTGATGTGATTTTATATCATAGTATTTTTGACCTCATTGGGTATCTTTTTTAACCCTGACCCATTAAAAAAATTATTAAAAATTAATGTATTCGTTAAGTAGAAAAAATGCATTTTTGGGCTTAATTTATGAACTTTGACCTCCTTGCGGACCCTGAAGATATTATCTGATCAACTTCAAATTTCACAGGTAATTGTTTGGTCCTAGTGGACAACTTTTCTCACCCGGGCCGATTTGAAATTCCCAGAAAAATTTTTTTCGATCCACCCTAGTGCCCATCCCTCCCAAGCTCAATGGCGTAAATTCCCCCCCCCCCCCCCCAAGAATTTTCACAATCCTCCTGTGCTTTATTTCCCCCCCCTTTATTATTATTTTTTATTTTTTTTAATATTATTTATTTATTTTTTAAATATTTATTTTTTAAATCTTTATTTTTTAAATATTTATTTATTTATTAAATATTATTTATTTATTTATTAAAATTATAACTATTATATTTTTTATATATTATTACTTTTTTAAAAGCTCGAATTATGCGCAGAATATAATCGCTTTTTTTCCCTTTCAGACATTCCAGTCACATAAACACACACACAACAAATAAATAAATAATAATAATAAACAAATTAAAGAAATAATTTAAATTGAAAAAAAAATAATAATTTTTATTTGAAAAAAATCAGTAAGTAATTTAAATTTAAAAAAAAAATAAATAATTTAAATAAACAAATAAATTAGTTTTAAAAAATCCCCCCCAAAACTTTTAATGGCGCAACCTGCGCCATAACCCCCCCCCTGTGGGCACCCCTGCAAATCACCTTTATCCACTTGCCCCTTCAATTATATTAATGTAACTCTCTCGAAATCACCGACATCTCCATTTTCGCGAAAATTATGACCCGCGGAAATATTAGGACCAGAACCAAATCAAACCCTTTGTGTAACGAATTGAAACGATGATAATTCTTTGCGTGATGATATTAATACCGTCAGTTTTTTAAACCAAATATATGTATATCTTTTTCTTGGAAGTATAGGTATAAACTTAGTTTATTATTTGGTTATACCTTTGGCTTATATTTTTGGTTTCCGTGAATTTCTAAAGAATATCATTGAGTATATTTTGTACAAAACAAAAGCATCAACAAACAACGCTTTTATTGGTGTTATAAGTGGCGAGGGGGGGGGGGGGGTTCGTAAGCCCAACAATAACATTGTACTCCTTATGTACTCCACAAAATTTAGCAGATTAAAGTACGCAAATTTCTGTTGACTTTTTAATTTTTTATTTATACACTAAAAAATGAATGTTGTTTTTACAGAATGTTGTTTTTATAATACAGCTAATTTTATAGCAATAAATTATAAAATTTTCTAATTTTGCACTAATAAACTGTAAAATTGCTAACTTTACAGAATAAAACTGTAAAATTTGTAATTTTGCAGTTTATTACCGTGCATGTTGCAGTTTTAAACTGGAGCCTCAGCTGCCAGTATTGTACTGTAAAAACAGCAGCTCATTTTTACTTTCTTCTATATCTAATATATAGAAGAAAGTATTGGTTTCGTGAAAATTTTCGAATGTCGAATTTTGACGGATTTGCACGTTTTGAGGTGCGCTGAGTCCATTTCGACCATTTTTGGAAAATGTCTGTCTGTCTGTGTGTGTGTGTGTGTCTGTGTGTGTGTCTGTGTGTGTGTGTGTGACCAGTTTTTGTGGCCGCACTAGAGCAAAAACTACTGAATGAAATCGAACAAAAATTTTTGCACATATGTACCACCATGTGAACTGGTGCACCTGACTTTGTTTAGCGAATTCCTCCATGGAGGTGGAGCAATCGCACGTGTTCTGCGCGTGGGTGATTGCTATATCTCAGGAAGTAACCGGCGGAATCAAACGAAAATTGGTCCATAGGTAGACCCTACTGAGTACAGGTGCTGATTCAATTTGTGTGTCAATATCTCGAAGGAGGGTGGAGCAATCGCACGTGTTGTGAGCGGGGGTGACTGCTATATCTCAGGAAGTAACCGGCGGAATCAAACGAAAATTGGTCCATAGGTAGACCCTACTGAGTACAGGTGCTGATTCAATTTGTTTGTCAATATCTCGAAGGGGGGTGGAGCAATCAAAAGTGCTTATTTTGTCATTGCACCTACTGTATCTCGGGAAATATTGCTGCGATTTGAATGAAATTTGGAATAACACTAACCCAATATGGAAGCAAGCATCGTTTAAATTTTGGCGCCAATCGCCCCAGGGGGAGGGTGGGGTGATTTTTGCGCTTAGTCAACAATGCGAAAAATTAATTCATTAAAAAATCGCTTTCATGCTATTTAATTATCAAAACAGCTGAAAACTTTCAATGATTTGAAATTTTTAACTGTTGCCAATTTCTTTTTACTAACAAATAAAATGTTTGCAATTAATCTAAACAAGGCTTTTGCAATGATTTCCAATTTCGCTCATTGATTCTGCATTTGCAGGGTTATGACGATAATTGGGAAATTATAGCTGTCTCCAATTTCTCGGGCGAGTACGTATTTTATTTTGTAACCGGAATTCATAAGATAGATATAGAAGAAAGTTTCGTGACGGCCACGACAGCTAGTTTGCAGTGTATAAGTACAGCTATACTGCACAGCAACCTTTCTTGACAACAACATCGTGACGTTAGGCCTATGAAAAACAAGCTAGATAAAACGTCGCAGCCTACTTGGCGAATAAGAGGAGATCGCTGACTGCTTGTGAGCTCTTATTGGCTCCACCCGTAGTGACGTCAGTGCCAAGTTAAGTTGATGATAATGTAATTCACTTCCAGTAACGATTGCAATACGAAGCGATTGCAATGGTGTTTCACTTGAATTCCTGCCTTAAAATTTCAGGAATAAAATTGAAATGTACTATTGCTGCATTTCTCTAATAATCAAAATGCTTTTCTATGACGTTCATAGTGATGTTTCGTAGTGACGTTCAGTGGCAAGTTAAGTTGCATTCTAGTAAAATATATTATGTCTTAAATGAAGTTCTTATAAAATCATGTGTGTAAGCAAGACAAAATATATGAAGGCAAAAGTCAAATTCTTTTGTGGTGTAAGATATCCTACCTCCAAGTCTGTCCCCCTTTTGTGAGCACTCCTGGTGACACCTAGAGTTAAAGGTTCGATCTCTTCTTCGTTTTCGGACAATCGTCAGAAAAATTCAGAATTCTTAAAATTTTTGATCAACGAATGAAAATCCAGTAGTCAGCAGAACATCAAAAATATCGGAACAACTTCAATTACTTGTATATGGTGCATTTCACGGTATTTGTGACATAGGGGTGTCCGTAACAAAACGTTTTAAAATTTAAAAATTTTTACATATATTGAAAAAGTACATTTTAAAGTGTATGAATATCATATTTTTTTCATAGTTTACTTTATATTATGCTTGTAATTGCACTCGGAACATTGAAAAATGCATTTTTCACTGTTACGGACTCTACATTGAATTTTTCTTTGAATCTGGCTTAAACTGATTTTCAAGCCAAAACTGGTACTTGAGACAGATAAAGTAAAGGCTCATCTCTAATATAGCTAAAAATTTTAATCAAAAAGTGGGTTCTATAAAAAGTTATGGATTGTGAAAAAGATGATTGCAGATTTAAAGAAAAAGTAAAGCCAGATTTGAAGAAAAATTCAATGTAGAGTCCGTAACAGTGAAAATTGCATTTTCAATGTTCCGAATGCAATTACAAACATAATATAAAGTTAACTATGAAAAAAAATATGATATTCATATAACTTTAAAATGTACTTTTTCAATATATGTAAAAATTTTAAATTTTTAAAAAGCTTTGTTACGGACACCCCTATGTCACAAATACCGTGAAATGCCCCATATAACAAACAGTCCTTGATGCAATTTTAAAAAGAAAGAAAAACGAATGCTTATTTTAGATTCTGAAGACATCGTAAACAGTCGAAAGTACTTTTTAAAAAGATGTGCCGATTTCGAAAGTTGGGGGTTTCTGTCAGAAAGATAACTGACATTTTAACTGGAGAAACGCTCAAATAAATATCCTGGTGTGGTTATGAAACATAACGCATTCACCTTGATCAAAAGTTCAAGATGAAAGGTCGGAAGAAGTGTATGGCTTCCGCTTCCTTTTTTAGTCTGTCGAACGAAGACGGCAGCTGAGCATTTCTTCATCGTTTTAGGAACTTCGATTAAAAAGTTCAAGTGTGGTACTGTAGTCCCCACAATCGGGTAACGGATAAACGAATACCCCGCTTATACGAATAAAATCGTCCGAAACCAAACATTTCCCCATAGACGCAATGTTAAATATCCTCGCTTAATCGATAAATTTCCTGCATAATCGAATAATATTTTTATCTTCCTTTGCAAAAAATTTTGCGAAGAAAAATGTAGAATAAAATGAAAATGTTCCCACAAGACCTTGGAGCAAACAAACCATTATTGTGGACTGTTTCAGAAAATAAAAGCGAAAGGCGAAAAACAAATTTTTTGTAGCACAAGTTGTAAGTTACTTTTTTATGGTTTTCATATGACCGTACAATATTTATACTCAATTATTATACTATTTTGTTGTTTACTTTTCTTATTTCAAAATCTTTTTACCAATAACATTTATTTCCTTTATATAGCTATTTCTTTATTATTACTACGTTTTGAGACTAAAATTGTCAAAATGAAAAGGTAAAAAAATGTTCCCCGCTTAATCAAATACCCCGCTTAATCGAATAAAATTTCTTGGAACAGACAGTATTCGATTAAGCGGGGCCGACAGTATTTCCAAATAACAAGTTACCCTTCGAGAAGATTGAATTTAGTTTTGGAACGAATAACAGTTTTAAACCGAGCGAAAATGAGTATTATGTATTAGGGTGAGCCGAAAAATATGTTTTTTTTTCATTTCGATGATGGCTATTACGGAAAAGGTGCCATTGGAGGAGCAAATTGCACATAAAAATTTTGAAATTCTTTGGCCATCTTGATCTGCCGCAATTGTGTTGAAGTTTGGAAAAAATGCAGTTTTTTCGAGGTTTTTAGGAAAAACATCTAAAAATACATTATGTGTGACAAACAACGCAGTAATTTCAGATAAGTACGGCGAAAACCGCATTGACAGAATTTAATTTAAAACGTAGAAAAAAAAAAAAAAAAAACCAGGAAATTGTGAAATCTTCTGGGCATTTGGGAAAAAAGAAGGAATTATACCACAGACCTCAATTTTTTATGGAATTTCTATGCCCCCAATGGCACCTTTTCCTCCCTACCCGTTATCGAAAATAGAAAATAAAATTTTAATAATTTGATAAAAATCTCGAAAAAACTGCATTTTTTCCCAACTTCAGGCAATGGGAGAGTTTCCGAAATTTCAAAAGTATTTTTTTCTGAAAGAGCATGCTTCAAAACATAGGAATTGACCATTTTTTTTTTATTTTTTGACACAGTTATATATTTTTTATAAATTATTTTAATCGGTGCGCAGATGCTATTCCGAAAAAAAAAAAAACGTCTGCGCATGACGTCAGTGGTGCAGGTAAGCGCGAAATCTAATTAGTTGTAGTGAGATGACGAAGCTCGTAACGTCACCGATTTCTGCGATTGGACAACTCAAGTCCAGCAAAATGGTGTTAGTAAACAAAATAGGCCTTGGTTGAGAGCTGTTAGGTGCACCACTGACGTCACAAAAACCACGCCCCGTTTTCAAGGTAGGACATTTAAAAAAAATAATAAAAAATAAACTGTTGGGCAAATTAAAGTATTTTCCGGGCCCATGTTATTTTTTTATATCATTCTATCAATTTCAGTAACAAAAAGTAGTACTTTTGACTGAAGGAAACTCCCCCATTGCGGCAGAACAAGAAATTGAAGAAAAAAATTCCTTTTTTTTCTGCACTTTGCTCCCCCAATGGCACCTTTTCCGCAATACCCACTTTCGAAATAAAAAAAAAAAAACTTTTTTTAGGCCCACCCTATTATGTATGGATAAAATCATTTTTTATTTCGTCAAAAAAAAAACTTTTTTTAGGCCCACCCTATTATGTATGGATAAAATCATTTTTTATTTCGTCTACTGTCTGATGAGATGGAAAGGCAGAACGCATTCTCGATGAATATTCGAATCGCAGCATAAAATAGGCGCTTCTTAAAATTTAATGAACGAAAAGTTTTTCACCATCGAAGAATACCACGAGTATTTAGTATTTTTCTTAGAGTACACCGGAGACTCTCAACCACTGGTCCAGCGATCCTTAGGAAACCGGACCGAGGGAAAAATTGACCAGTGCTCTCGGAGAAGATTTCCTATCCGCTTTGTTTTTTTTTTTTTTTTTTTTTTTCATCATTTGAAAAAGAACATCTTGGACGATTTTTTTTTTTGTTAATTTTGTGATTCTTAAGGAAAGTTTTCTTTTGTTTTCTTCTAGGGTTTATTTATTTATGTACAATAGTGACACTAATTAATTTACATTTTGATATTACTGTAAATTGTAATGAAAATCTTACAATCAATCTATTAACTAATGTAGCAGTTCTTGAATACTAAGTAAAGTTCACTTTTTACCTTTTACTTTTATTTATTTATTTATTTTTTGTAACAATATTAATAATAATAATAAAACCAAACAAGAGACAAAAAAACCTTACAGGGTCACGAAATGTGTTCCCTAATATTTTCTGGTACATTACCTATAGCACATACAATAAGAAAAAAAGTGCGCGGTTGAAACTCTGCTAAACTTTCTTCGATTGCATTCAAGTTCCCAACAGATACGTTTGGCCTATTTTTTTTAAATCCGACCCAGGTTAGAATCTTCACGGCGAATAAGAGTTTTAAACTTCGAAAAATGGCTCACCTGGTGATTATTGTCATAACATGTTGTCGTGTCCGAAACAGCGACGGTCAGCATACCTCTCCCAAAGTTTCTCGAAATCAGAACGTTTTTCAGGAATATCCGACTGGCAGAGCGATTCGCGATGAAAAGACTATTTAGATATCAAAACCCTCTCGCACTGGCGCTAATATAAATAAGATTAAGGACGGCCTTGACGAAGTCGGATTGCTTACGGTAATGAATCGAAGATCAGATGGGCCTGCGAATGCTCAAGGGGAAAAAATGATTATTGAAATGCAAAATAAGGAATTAGTAGTTTGATTCATTGCAGATGGTTTGGTTGATTGATTGACAGGCAGTTCCCGCTTCCACCGGTGATAAGTGGTTGCCTTAAACTGATCGAGCGAAAATGTTGTGTATCGGGGTGTTTATATTTTTGCTGAAGGACTGAAAGGTCATTCAGATAAATAACATGTGAAGATGCAAAATAAAGAGTAAAAATTAAAAAACTATGTCCACTATTTGTTAGTAAATGGAAATACACCTACTGTTTAATCAAAATTTTCAAGGTTAACGAATGAATGAGCGTGCTAAGGTCGTGGGTACAGGATCAAGAATTAACTGATAGTTTAAGCTGAATAAATTGTTTCTTGAAGTTACTCAGGAAATTAATCAACAGTTTAACATTAACTTAAAAAATATTTATTTTTCTGAATCATCTCCTTCATTTTCTCAAAAATATCTTTCGTCACCTCCTGCAGCTAAAAGGATTTGATTTAAACAACTTCCTCATTTTGAGTGAAAACCGAATTTCCAATTATTTTAAGTCATTGATATACGATTGAAGAAATTCATGTGCATGTTCATTTTTACACCATTTCAAAGCCAGTAATAAACCGCACAAGATTATTTTTATTCGATGTTTGAACGGGAACTGTTTGAAAATTCTAAAGAATAAAAGTAAGGCCCTCAATAAATGAAATAAATACTCGCTTCAATAAGCTCAATAAAATTAAAAATGGAATCATAAATTTGTTGTGTGTGTGTCTTTTTTTTAATCAGTCACGCAAAAGTAGTTACTCAAAACCTGGTATTACAGTTTCTCGCCCTTTTTTTTTATTAACATAAGTTACTGATTTACACACTAGTGCTTTCAAGGTTTTAATTTTAGAGGGAGGGGAGGAAGATGTTGTTATAATTTATATGCCTCGCATGGCTCTAGGCTCTGGCTATTACGTTCAGACCTCGAATTTTAGAAAAATTCATAGATTCGAAAATATTTTATAAAATTGTTCTAAAACGTATAAAACATAATTTTTAATGTTTTTATTCTCGCCCCTCGCTAATTTATGATCTTTTTTTAAGATACACAAGACCCTACACCCTTAAAAAAAATTTTAATGTCTTTATTACACTCAATAAAAGCCTCACACAAAAATTGCAAAGGTTCATTTTAGTAGCAAGGAAAGCAGCAATTGGGGAGAGCGATATTCTTTGAGAGATTAAACACAACTTAATTTATTACTTTCTAATTTTAGTATTCTAATATGTAAACATAGATGAAAAGCCTTTGATGACCCCCTCCCTCCCAACGAACCAGAAGAAAATTCCGGTGTTTAGTACCATCATCATGCCCGTCATGAAAGATGAAAGAGAAACCGCCCAGCTTTTTCCTCTGCTGAAGATTTCTCTTGTAAAGTGTGAACAGATTCACGTTTTATTGCATTCTAATATGACTCAATATGAAATTGCTAAAAGATTGAATGTTTCCTTAAATATTGTGTGAGGATTTTATTTATTTATTATTATTATTATTTTTTTTTTTTTTTTGTAAATGATAAATCTGTACCTCAGAACCAGACTAACGTAAGTCCATTTTCGTCATTTTTCGGTAGAGGGGAAAAACGATTGTCGAATACATCATTTTTCCCCTCTACTGAAAAATGACGAAAATGGACTTACGTTAGTCTGGTTCTGAGGTACAGAAATTGCTATATGTTTTCTTTTTGGACATCAGACGTTGTATAGCCCCTCTTTCAAATCAGCAGTCTGCCAACGCTACTCATCAACCTGTGTTACTAACGTGGCGCCCACGCCTTCGCCATGCGGGACAAGATAGCGGATTCAAAGGGCTGCGCAACCAGTTCACCTGCTCCTGCTGTCCTGCTGGTGCTACCCTCTGTCCTTCAGGTCTGCCTCTGGTCCTCGGCAGAGCAGATGGTGGGGTCCATGTCCTACGCACACTCTCACTACCGCCTACACAAACACACACATACACATAAACGCACGCACGTGTCGCAATTCGTCATTGCGAGAAACATAATTTTAATTCCAGGTATCAAAATTCATTTTTTCAATTTACTTTTTATTATTATTATTTTTTTAAATATAAAGTTGCACAAAGATTCTTCACAAAAGAAAGACATTTTAAGGAACTTTTTTTCAATACAATGAGACCAATACTTTGTCTAACACTGTATGTATACATAGAAAGTTTTAAAAAGTTGCACTGACGGTGTTGTTTGAATATTATTTTCTAAATATTGCACCTTCCATCTGAAATGCGCAGCATAAAATGAATTTCAATATTTATCCAACAGGTAATCTTTTTAATGGACTTGCCATTACACTAGACTTCGATGAAATTGCTCCCTCCTATGTTGGAAAGTTTGGGGGATATTTTTAGTATTCTGAAATTGAATTCGAAGCCAGAAGGTTCCTATCACGTATCATTTATTTTTTGAGTGGGAGTAAGGTTACTTCAAGACACAAAAAGGGCATTTTTTCTGCATTTTAAACAGTATAGATAATATATATTTTTTTCTATAATTATTTGAAGAATATTCTTTGAAGTTTTCATATTTTATATGAAAATGTCAGGTATTGAAAGTGACTTTGACGTCTCATCAATACAAAGAAAAAAGGTTAAGAGACAAAGAAAATGACAAATGAAAAGACAAAGAAAATGATGACCAATGCCCCTCATAACTCATTATTGAATCATCCAAAGCAAAATATCAAAATGATTTAATTAGATCACAAGCCTCTAAGTCTTTGCAGGTAACAATGTCAAATTTGTTTTCCTTAATTGAGTTTTCGAATTTTTATAGCACTTAGAAGTTCGGTTTTCCATCAAAAAAATTGCAAATGTTTGCTATTTTAAAGTTACATTAAAACTATTTATCTAAAAATCGACACTGTTACTTACAAAAACTTATTAACTGATAAAATCATCTTAGTTTTTTGAGGTCAGCTGATTCAATAACAAATTATAATGGGCACAGTAAGGAACCTTTATTTGTTTCGTATTGCAACGTTCACAGAAAATTGCTCTCAATGACTTACTTCTTCAGAAAAACTAATGACAATTTCGCAGAATATTTTTCAAAAGTTATTTGTGTTTACGATGGAACTATACAAATAAACATATATTAACTGGGTCATCAAAATTAAACCATCAAAAACATTCCTCTCTTGTAGTGAGCTAACTTTACTCCCCTTGTTTTATTTTCCAACAATTTAATTCTCTTGCGTTCAAAGAGTAATTATATAACTGCACTCGACAAGTTGTGTACATTTAATATCTCTCATTTTTTCTTCAAAATAAACAAGTACTGAGATTAAATTAAAAATGAAAAAGCCCTGATTGCCGACCTTATATCAAAATGAACTTCTAGTGTCAAAACGAATTTAAAATTTTAAATGTATTTCATTGTTTTCGAGAGGATCTGGGAAACCCAGAAAATGAAAGATAATCCTTATTAGTAAAATTTGCTAGTTTCAGAATCAGAACGAAAAGATAAAATAGAAAATACTTTCAAAATCCTTATACTAAAATCAATTACGAGTATTTTAATTGTTAAGAAATTGAAACTGACAACAGATAAGATTTTTAAATTATTGAGTTTCGTATTCAAAATCTGCTAAAAAAAAACGTTATGATTCGAGTTCTATATAACATTCTATATAAATGGAAGTTCCGAACACATTCTAACAGACGCATGAATATATACTCTTTCTTGTTGTACTAATTTTTTTTTTAATTTTAATATGTTTTTACTACAAAACCGCGAAAAACTTTTTAGTGGTTTTTAGTTCATATCTTCGTTATTTAGTGACAAATGAAGATGCGTCCGAGCTAAGACTGTCGATCAACTCTAATTTCGAACGAAAAGAGACTAGAGTGCCACTGACAAACACACACATACACAGATGCACAGACACGTTAAAAGTGTTATGAAAATGTGCATAATAAAATTCGCTTCACGGCATAGAGCACATGAAAAGTGATTTCGCAAAAAAACAAAATACACATGAAAAGTGATTTCGCAAAAAAGCAAAATACACATGAAAAGTGATTTCGCAAAAAAGCAAAATACACATGAAAAATGATTTCGCAAAAAAGCAAAATCTTGCGTGATAGAAATAAACGGATTGTAAATTGGGATTCAGCACACATCAACATTGTATAAAATCCCACTTTCCCTTTAGGCAACAAACCAAAAGTTTCAATTCTCAGGCTAGTGTTTTTGCTTTAAGAGGATAGCAATTAACCCAACCATAATTTGCGCAAAAGTCCTTAATTATAAAAATTAAGTCATATATTGAGAGGTTTGTAAACTATATTCAATTAAAAATCTCTCTTGAGTCACGTAAAACAAGTCCTGATCATAGTTTCTTTCTGTTTCTGAACACAATCGCCAGCTCAGGTTGCTCAAAGCATATTAATCTCTGTTAACAATTATCAGATCTTGACGCGATAACTCAGAATCCACTATTCTGTAAAACGGGTTTTTCCTTGTTGATTCGTAATTCGCACAAAAACAACTAACATTTACCAGGCGCGCAAGCCTCGCTTCCCTCAGTCCGATTCACTTCATTCCGAATGAATCGGCGCCTTTTTAAACTCGTTATGGGCGATTCTCTGTAAACTCGTCATTTTCCATCCAGAATCTGTGCGGACATGTTTTTTTGTTTTGTTTTTCTTTTTTTTTCTTCTTTTGACATGTTTGTATAATTATAATACTATTACTCAGTAAATGAATCTTTTTTTTTTGGCTCAAAAGAGGGCCAATTCTAATTTGTGTTATTCTGATAAATCATGACAGGAGACAAGTCCCCTGCCGTATTTCTAGGCGGGGGAATGTTTTGCCAGGGGCAACATATTTTCACTTAATTGCGTAACGGCAATATAATTGGAACATAATGAATTACGAAACTACCGATAAACTTCGACACAAATCATGGAATAATGAATAATATGTTTCATAATTAAACTAATTAACATTAATAAAATCGCTTACCATTGGACTGTTTTCGCAACGACCAAATGCATACTTTCATTACAAATGTGGTTCTGAAACGAAACAAAGTGGCGTTTCAACCCCGTCCTCAGCAATTTCGGCAATTTCACACTGATTACGTCAAACTTCATGCCGAACAACATATGCAAGAGCAACAGATTTTTTCTATTGCAACTTCGAATTTGTGGCAGGGGATTGTTTGAAAAATCTCCGGACAGAACTTAGATGGTACACGCCGCCTCGTTTATGCGCCTTTCTCACTTAGGGCCCTGCTCCACATAGACGTAAAGCAGAAACGCAAAATGGTTTAAATGGTGGTGTTCCTATGGAAAGTACTCGAATTTTCGGTTTCGGTCGCGTTTTCCGCTGATGTGGAGCAGAGCCCTTATACGACGATTTTAAATGGTCCCAGCACATTCCATAACAAAATAATGATAGTATTATTCGTTTATGCGTCGCTCTAAAGATAAATATTTCACTTATGCGCCGAATTTTCATTAAAATATAAAAAAAATAATTTAATTTCTTTAAAAAATAAACATTTTTCTTCACTTTCCTCTTTAATCTTTCGCCTTTACTGCTCAGGGAAGGCATTTTTTCCGCATGAACTAGAGCTTGAAGAGGGACAATTATCTATTATGCATCGTTTTAAAGGGAACAGTTTGAAAAAAGGTATGCTACAATTTTTGTTTTCTCTTTATCATTGTATTTATGTTACAGTAATCGCCAAACCGTAGTGTCCCTTTTCTATAGAAACATCCTTATTCATTCTCTCATTAGAAACTATGTTGTGCTCTAGTCCTTTAAATAGGCTTGTTCACTTATACGTCTCTCTCACTTATGCGCCTTTTTCTGTTGGTCCCTTAGGCCGGTGTATAAGTGAGAGTTTACTGTAATATTAAGTTTCAGAAATACTTGATTAGACCTTATTTCATAAAGAAAATATAGTTTAATTATTCTATTTTTAGACATTAATTGCCAAATTTATGTGGTGTTAATAGGTTTTTTGAAATATTACCTCTAAGTGTTGGACTGTAAGATTGGGACAGTCAGGGACTGTTTTTAGGGCTTCGATAATTTCTGGAAAAAAAATTTATCTCTCCAAAAACAATTGGACTGCAAATTATTAATGATTTGTATCAATTAAAAGACATAATTACTTTATTACACTTTATTATTTTAAAATACTCGGTCCGGACAGCCAATTACGAGTTTACAGAGAAACGCCCATGTTACAGTAAACAATCATGAGGAAAGAGTACATCATAACATTTTGAGGATCTTGAAATACTGTACATCCAGAGGGCGGATACAAGGGAGGGGCGATCGCCCCTCCCTTGAGAGACTCTTCACTAGGGTGGGGCGAAAAATAAAAAGTTTTTCAGATCAACTTCTAATAGTTGCCAAAAGTTGTCTTTGATGATAGTTAGCTTTTGTGCAAAATTTGAGAAAAATCGGTTAATATCTTCAGGGGGCGCTGCGATCGCAAAGTTTTACCATAGCTTTGTTATGGATTTTATGGTTAAAATATCAAAAAGAATGCCTTTAGCTTGTTTCTTTGCGTTTTTTTACTCAAAAGATGTTTTCGTGCATTAAAAGCATATGAAATGACTCACAAACATTATTTTATATGATATATTTATATTTAAAAAAAATTACTTTTTTTCACGTTTTTGTTTCTTTTTAAATGCTTGAAATATAAATATATCATATAAAATAATTTTTGTGAGTTATTTCATATGCTTTGAATGCATGAATACATCTTATGAGTAAAAAAAATGAAAAAATGCAATGAAATTAGCTAACGGCATTGTTTTTCATATTTTAACCATAAAATCCCGATAAAAGTAAAACTTTGCGATCGCAGCGCCCCCTGAAGATATTAACCGATTTTTCTCAAATTTTGCACAAAAGCTTACTATCACCAAAGACAACTTTTGGCAACTATTAGAAGTTGATCTGAAAAACTTTTTATTTTTCGCCCCACCCTACTCTTCACCTGCAGTTTTTCGACTTTGAAGTTCAAAAAAGGCAATTTTTGATGATCTTCGATGATACTATAAGAAGTGGTTGAAATTCGGATCTCTGAGCTGGAAATTTTTCGAAATTGAGGACCGAAATATTTGTAATATACATGTATTAACCAGGATATGAGGTAAAAAAAAGGGGGGGCAAGTAGAAAAAAAATCGCCCCTCCCTTTGGAACATTTCTGGATCCGCCATTGTGTACATCACTAGTCTTTTCACCTTTTTCCTCCCAATGGTGATGATTAATTGAACAGGTCTGCAATTACTGCAAGATGCCCGCTGTAATAGGTTTTACCATCTACCCTTCACTTATGTCACGGAGTCAGTGTTCTCTATTCCTGTATTCTGTTCAAACATTCATAACATCGATACACAAGTTTTCTATTTGAAACTGCCCTAATGATATTTTAAGTTTTATTGCATCCAAGACAAATTTCATTATTTACGACAAATCCTTTATCGCTAGTTCGGACACTCATGCTCAACTCTAAGGAAATTTTCTTCAATTTGATGAAAAGTTTTCTTGGAGCACTTTTCACGAAGCCATTTCGTAAAATACGACGAACATTTCTGAGATTTGAGCATGTGTTTCCATAATCAGCATGTGCTGGCATAAAACAAGAAAAATTCCTAAATTATTGAATAGTTATGTAAAAGTAAGAAATATGATTTATAAATACCATTCAAACTAAACAATTAACCGGTTTCAAAGTTATACTGCCCCTTCGAGTAAATTTGAAGTTTATTGGAAATATTGTGCAAAATAAACTATTTTAATAAACGCAATGCCAGCTTTCACCCGAAGAAAGAATATAAGTGTTTACAAATACTCTGGAAAAGAAATGGAAAAAATAATTTGAATTCTGACATATTGAAATCAAATTGAATCGTTTATTTCAGAAACCACTTAAGCGACAAACACTAAAAGTTCGAAAAAGTATTTACACCGTTATTTATTAAAAAATCGATTAGGATTTCAATATTTCAAACTGAAAAATATCCATATTTAGATACATTTTTTTTCCAAAAATATTGCTATAATCGCTGTTAAATAGTTTAGCGTGAAGAAATAAATGTTTTCTTAAAATTAGAAATTTTGTCACTTGGGTGGTCTCTGAAATAAACGATTCAATTATGTTTTGCGCAAGCATGAATAGAGATAGTTGTGTGTATGTGTATGTGAGTTTAGAAGTGTAGGTGTATTTGTTTGTGGAAGGGAGCGCGCGTATGTGTAGGACATGTAAGCCTCCACCTGGAGGGGCGGAGGCCAAGCACCTGCACCATCCGAAGGAGCAATGACGTGGAGGTAAATCTTCACGTAGTTGGAGCACCGTGTACCCACCTGGTGGTACGATACAATTCCAATCTGATGAAATCACACGTAAACAACTGTCGAAAATGAAAAAAAAAATAGCAATTTGTTATTGCTCAAAAAATACGAAATGATGCGAGGTTAATCCTTCCGATTCAAAGTCACCCTAAATGGGTAGATTCAAGCCTCACACCACTGATCAAAATCACTAAAAGCCAAAAATATTCAAAGCACGCGAATGGACATCGTTGAAAACAAGATAGAAAGTTCGAAAACCATGTTCAGGAATGCAGTTCCAGAGCACAATAACACAAACAGTGCATCTAATAAAACGCATCATCAACCTTACATAAGAAAACATTTTATTACGATATGAGTCGTAAAAATTCTCCATACCCACACTCATGTCAACAGAGAACGCTTAAGCTCATATTAGATGCATATGAGTGGAAACATCTAGAATTTTGAGCAGCCGGAAGACAAAATGCGCACTTTCAAGGATTACGATACGAAGATTTGCGTAACATCGTCCTAAGATAGTCTCGTGCACAGATGACAGCTGAGTAAATACGAGAGTTTTTACGTCATCAAATAAAATGTTTTTAGAACTGTCGGTGTATGAAGTGACTAATGGTCGGCAAATATCGTAAAATGCTCCCAAAGTATGCATTTTCACGAAAATTTCAGATGTTCGATGTAATAAAAAACAATTGAAGGGTCAGGGGAAAAACCACGGTAGTCACATTTGATTCATTTTGAGAAAAACGAAATTTAAACTTTACGAACTCATAAACTTCCCCAGTATACTTGTTCTAAAATGACAATAATACATGGACTACAGTGTTTTTTCACGAATATTGCATATACTAAACGAAATTACACTTATTTTTCTAACAGGTGGTAGCATCAGTTTAAATTTAACAAAAAGTGGACTACCGTGGTTTTTCCCCCTGACCCTTCAATTGTTTTTTTGTTGATCACGAAAAATTTTACGTGTGATTTTTTTCTGAAACAATCACGATTTGCTCATTGCTTTCATTTGACCCGTTGTTGAGTCGTTGACGTTCCTTTGATTTTTCAGATTGCCATGTCGACGAGAATGATTGTAGCACGTTGTTTTATCATAAACACAAAGAGATTATTTTCATCGTCATGGTTGGAGTTTTGGATGGTTGGAGACGATTTTTGAATACAAAATAGATTTTTTTGAAATTAAGATTTTTATATTCTAACTAGCTCCACCATTTTGGATCGTCTGGTGCGCCCCCCCCCTCCTTCTCCTGTAACGCCGCTACTGCGCTCATGGGAGCCCCGTTATTTGGTTTTCTTTTGAAATCTGTGTGATTTTTCACATTTGGGCAAAATTCAGGTTGTTGTTTACTCATTAAAATAAGTTCTAGGAAATCTAGAGATCCTACATTTCTTTCTCTTGAAATAAAGCCCAGTTTATTCCTAAAAAATAACCTCTTTGTATCCTATCCCGGTCATTACTTTTCCTCCAGTAGAATAGATAAATTAAAATGTTACTTCCCCTTACGACGCCTCGAGTTCATTTACCACCCGCACAAAACGCAGTTACCATTTCAGACTACAAGCGACTACTTGTCTCTTGGAAAACTGAACACAGTGTAGTGTAATTCTGCCCCAAAATGCAATGCAGCGAAATGAACGAAATGCACTGTCCGCTCTCATGCCACTTGTTTCTTCAAAGATTTAATTTTGGTTCAGCCAGTGCGTGTCTCTCATAAAGGATGCTCTGTTTAGCTTACTCAGAGTTACATTTCATATTGAATTCAACAAAGGATACTAAGAGTCGAAAAAATGAACGAGGCATTGGAAGGAAGTTAGTTTTGTATTTATAGAGATTCGTTATACTGAAAACTATTGCCCACACAATATCGAGTTAAGGAGTCTTCTATATTCAAAAAAAAGAAAAAAGAAAAAAAAAAAAAAACAGAACCGTTTACAATGTGATACAAAGTGGAAGAACGTCTCTGGAATTGGTAAGCACGCAGCCCCATGGGGTAGACGTAGATATGCGGGAGGTACCTTTTGGTTCGTAGAACGTTTAGCCTTTCCTTTTCCGTTCTTCCACTCTTTTCTTTAAAGCATTCAAGATTGCTTATTGATGTCAATTCGCCTGATAGTAGTCAATCTGTTGTTTTAGTGATCGGCAGAAGCGAGTCAAGTGAAAAAAAAAAAAAAGTATACAAATGTATATGCTACTTCCTCAAGAATCTTAGACTAATTCCCAGGGGTGTTCCGAACTTAAATATTTGGGAGGGGAAAATTCCCAATTTGAAGAATGAAACTTTAAATTTTGCCTAGATAAAATACGATCATGCATACAAATTTTCATCTAATGATACCTTGTCTAGTGGTCAGAGAAGTTTGACCGGGATGGGGAGGCCCCGGATTCGAATCCCAGGCTTGGGCAAGGATGTACTTTCTCTCTTTCTCCTGTCCTTGTCCTTTCTCTATGTGAATGTGTATGCTGTGAAATGGCTCAGAGTCATTTACGCAAAAACAGAAGGAAAGTACACCTTGGTTCATTCTATTAAAACGTATTAAAGACTTGGCTGCAAAAAAGCAGAGGTGGCGCTAGGAAATGCCCGACAGGGGGGCAAGCTTGCCCGACAGGGGGGCACAGGTATAATTAAAAAAATTAGTTACGAAAACTAAGTTTCTTATAATATGCAGTTATTTTGAAATTAAAGTCCTAAAAACGCTATTTTAGATTATCTTTAATTATGTAGAGGGGCAATGGTGCACTACACTGGATATATATTTTTTTTTCGTTTTAAGTCTAAAAATCCCATTTGTTGGCAATTTTTGACTAAGTTGCAGAGTTTTATTGCAGATTTCTTAATTGGAGAGGGACCACGTGTGGTATAATTTTTAGTCCGAACCACTTGTTCACAGTTTCTATTTTTGAGAAATAAAGCGGCTTCTTATTATATTAAAAAAAAAAGTACAGGGGCATCGTTTGGTTCGGGACTCTTCCCCGAAATATTCTTAAGACTCCTAAAAACGCAGTTATTGGGCGCCTTTGACGGCGATAGGGTAAGGGTTGTAGTACAGAGACTCTCCCAGAAATTATTCAAAATTGCCCCCAAAACAAAAAATTTTATGTGCTTCTATTCGACAACGTTTTTGAAAATCAAGTTGGCTTTATAGGTGGTTGTTTCTTGGGGGTGGGGGGGGGGGAGAAATTTTAAAATTTCCTATTTCTTGATTTTTTCCCATTAAGAAAAACGAGAAGCCAACCTTTGTCAGATGGGGGAGGCGGCCCGGTGACCTAACTGATAAAAAATCGCCCAGTTTGACTCTCGGTGATGGCCCTGGTCAGCTGCCCCAATGAAGCAATCACGATTTTTATTATTGTTACTATTTATTTATTTCAACTGCTGCTCGCAAAGGTTTCTATGATGTTACTTTTCCTTTCGGTTAAAAAACATTCGAAAATAATATTTCTTTAGTCAGAAGTTAGATTACAGGAAATCCTTAACTAAGATTTAAAGATCACATTTCCTATCGGAATTTTACAGAAAAAAAATTAATCATCTTGATTCATGTCTTTCTATACATTTTATTTATTTTTTAATTCTGGGAAGGTTTTTCCCTTTTTTTACATTGCAAAATGAGATTGACGACTCCTTAAATGAAAAACTGGCAGGGGACCGGGAGAACCGCCCTATGTTAAAGAAGTGCGCAACAGTGTGATTCCATTTGTTTACCTATTTGCTTAAAATTCGAACCAAAGAAAAGAAAAAATATGTTTTCTAAAGTGCAAGAAAACTATTTTTTTGTGCACAGTAAAACATTTAAAATTAATGCAGGTGCAATTAATTTTTACTTTAAGATCAAGTGTTATAAAGGCATTACAAACAACCAACAGCAGTTACATTCTGCTACTATCATTTAATATATTAATGGAAAAATCATATAACTGTAATCTCATAATGCGACAGTTAATTAAAGCGTTTGCTACGATTTATAGATATGCTTCCAATTTATTGACATGTATTTTAAAACAAAGAACACATGCATTTTAATAAAAAAAAAGGGAAATTTAAAGCAAACCATAATAATTTCTGCTTGTTACCTTGTTGATGAAGGAAAACGTTTCAGTCAACCTATCATAAGGTTCAAAGACAACAGGAGATCCACACCACAAAGGAGATCGACACGCCGATGATGGAGAGAAAGACCGGCGGAAAAATTTCTTTCGACGAAAACGTCTTTCTTGCTTCAAGCTCCCGCCAAAAATCATCCCCCCCCCCGACCGACACCTGTTACCTCGTGTTACACTAATTAAAACTGTCTGACGATGCACAATCGTACATTCGTACAATAATGATTCTGGCGACGATCGCAATTCCGGAGTTCTGCCTGAGGGAGATAGCCAGCCCCTTCACCAGGGGGGGGGGATGTCTTTTCCTTTCTTCCCGAGTATCATCAGCCCTCCTTGGTAATGGCAAAGGCCCTGAGAGAAACACGTGTCTAGCGGCTGGTAAGTGACAATGACTTGCCACGCTGCTGGCGGTTTACGGGTGGGACCTCCGGTTAGAAAACGAAAGGGGAAGATTTGTCCTTTTCCACCTGAACAAAAATAACTTTCTCCAACAGAACTTACGTTCATCCAAAAGAGATACGATGGCAGCAACTCGATGGTAGAGTCCTGAAGGTTCTCGTGTTCGAAATTAGTCTGGAAATTGCGTACTTAATCGAATAATGGGAATATCTCAAGAAAAAAATAAAGTTTTTTCAGTTGAATGATTTTATTGACATTATTTTACTGGTCTGTCGGAATCAGAAGAGATTTCGGCACTTAGATTTCTGTCGGAAAATTTGATCGTCGGAAATTTTTTCCCCGACGAAGTTAGAAATTTTCCCCGATGGGGGGGCAAGACGTTTCCGACGGGGGGGCAATTGCCCCCCCTGCCCCATAGCTAGCGCCGCCACTGCAAAAAAGTGAACAAGTACTGCAGTACAGAAATCAAATAAAGATTTTTTTTAAAAACCCTGACGATGTATAGAATGTTTAATATTCTTTAACTTCATACTGTACAGTTTGTTTTGATTTTTACAGTACCGTACCTGAACTCTCCTTCACATTTTGTGCTTGTATTCTGTGTTATGTACTTTCATTAAAGTACAGCACCGAGTAATACACGGCAGCTTTAACTGTATTTTTCTACTGTAATTGTGAACATACAGGTGTAATGTAGTACAACAGTGAGAAAATTTGCAAGGTTTCAGTTCCGTTTCTATAGTTGTGAAGCAGAATAATAGCCCATTTTCGAAAATCCGGATGGGGTCCGGTCCCAATTTATCCGGATTATCGACGCTCGACTGTAGTTGAAAATAATACAAATTCCAGACCATTGATTTTTGCCAGTGGTCGGAAGTAGCGCGCTACAAGTAGCGAAACTACTGTAGTAGCTACATTTTTTAGTAATTTGTAGTGTAGCGCACTACTTTTTAAAAAAGTAGAGTAGTGAGTAGCGCAATACAAAAAAATAGTAGTTTGTAGCGATTTCTGGAAACTACTCTTAAATTTAAAAAATAAATAAATAAATGAAACAAATAAAGAAAAAAGAAAACTAAGGGAAAAACATGGTTTAACTGACTCTGACTGGTGCAAATCTTGCACGAGTACAGACAGCACAGAAGACGCAATGAGAAATAAGAACCATAAAAATATGAGCTGATCCTCAGATACATCATTTTCGAAATACATTCTGTCTGTTTGATGTCATTGACTTGTTTGGCATCATTATTTTTATATTCCTTCAATTGTTTTATTTATTTTTGAAAAAGTAGCGAAGTAGCGACTACAATTCAAACGTAGTTTGTAGTCGCTACATTTAAAAAACAGTAGTTGTAGTTGTAGTTAACTACATTTATAACAAAGTAGTTGTGGTTGTAGTTCGCTACAAAATAAATGTAGTTTTTCCAACCTCTGACTTTTGCCGTTTTACCTCGAACCAGCTTTTAGTGAATAAACTAAATAACGTTACTTGAAACTTTCCATTAAGTCAGAAAAGGCTCTTATGTTCTTACCCACAAAATCACTTCTGAAGAGAATTTCATCGTTGCTTTATTACATTGCAAGGTTATCTATCACGCAGCGCGTTCTACTTACGGCATAATGAAATTCCTCTTCGACAATGATTTGCGAGTTAAGCATAACATTTTGATTTTTTTTTTTATTAAGTTATATTTACGTATTTATTTTTTAGTTCTTAAAAGCTGTGTTGATTCAAGAAAACATGGTTTACCAAATGCCTGATGATTGATTTTTGTCGTGAATTTTTGAAAGAATAATTTGACAAACTGAATAAATTTTTTGTCCGAAATTCTTGGTTAGGCTAAAATAAGCTGTGTATAAAAAAAAAAAAACTTAAAATCCTCAAATTCTTAATCTTATATTTTTTTCTCTTGCCTTTTTCAGTTACCACCGCAAGAGCTTCTTTTTTTTTAAATCAAATTTCGTCACTTATCCCGCTTTTTAAAGCTTATCGTGCCGGCTATTGACGAAAAAACGACCCACTGCCTATTTCTTTCTTTTTGTATGTGTGTGCATGACAAAAAAACGGGGGCTTTTTTGTTTGTTTTTTTATTACACATTCCCTCTATGAATTGCTTCCGAAAAAAAAAAGATACAGTGGTGTGTAGAGAAAATTACAACGTTAAGAAAGCACAAATAAGCAGGGATACTGCAGACACGTGTTTCGGCGTTACAAGGAACGCCTTTTTCAATGCAAAAAAAATGTGAGCTTATGGATGCACAGACATGTTGGATTTAGCGGTGCACTAGAATCATGAAGATCGCAGGTTCGATTCGGCTATTGGTTTTATCGATTTGGATTGACTTTTTTCCACCGGTTAATTTTGATAAAAATTTCACATCATCGAACTCATTCTTCATCTAAAGTCGTTGTACGGTTTCAAACCACAGTTTTACTGCTATAATAAAACCGGAAAAGAAATGTTTATTTTAGCTTGAATAAAACATTTCTTAAATATGCTTTTTACTTCCTTTTACGTAGTAAAGGAAGTATTGTGATCCCGAAAAAAAAAATCACTCAAATTTGAGTCTAAATTTTGATTTTGCTCACCCCCGAATGAATGTTCAGTAGTTTTTCGACCTTTCAGCACGTGCATATGTACCTACCAACATATAAGCAGCCGAAAAATCCTTTTCAACCACCCCCGAGTTAATTACGACGAGTTTTCTCGTGACGTCTGTATGTACGTGTGTGCGTATGTATGTATGTGGGTCGCATAACTCAAAAACTATATGCCGTACAAGCTTCTAGCTTGGTATGTAGGCTCTGAGGATGGTCTAGTTGTGCACCTCCCCTTGTGGTTGCATTCGAATGCCCTCAAGGGGATGTTTTACCCCTTTTTTTGGGTAAATCAGTGTTTATTTCAATGCAGATGAATTGGCACGACCACTTGGCGATATATCGCCAAGCTTTTGGTCGCCAAGTGTTTGACGCCAACTTGGCGACATGTCGCCAAGTTGGCGACAATTATGTTTTGAATTTGGGTTCAATTTGGCGCTATTGGCGATATTTTGCTAAAAATCCACTGAATGATGTTAAAATCGGCGATATTTAGAAAATGAATCATTGCAAAACATTTGTTCTGCATTGTTTCGTGGCAAACTATGGGTGTAAATGTTCGAATTACTATCTTGCTCACTCCTAGCACTATTTTAACACTAAGGCATCTACTAAGAAATTTCCACGTAAAAGGAAGTAGTGTGGGACTCATACCAGATTTTTTGTTGTTGTTGTTGTTGTTTCTTTAATACTTCAAAAATCTACAAAATTAAAGCATCGTTTCATTTTCTTTTAAATCGGTGAAAAATATCAATTCCTTTCGTGCCTGTTTTTGGAAAAATTACCATTAAAAACAATCGATTTTTTGAATTACTGCTGTCAAGCGCGAAAGTTTCAGGCGGGTCATCTAGTACATCGTACCACATAAACATTTTCAAAGTTTTAATTTTGTACATTTTATTTTATTAGGCTAAAAGAATAAATTTTAGCAGGAAAGAATTTGTAGTGTTTCATAAACCACGCAAGCCTACAAAAGCCCGGATAAAGGTGAAAATTTTAAAACTCAAGGATGTGAAATGAGTGAAACACTTGTAACAATCCACTTGTATCTCTTGTTTCTCCCAAGATTTATTTTTGCTCAGTCATGCTTTAGTAAGTGAGTAGTTCTCATAGCTCATAAAGACTGCTTTGTTATTTTGCTCAGAGTTGCATGTTTCGTTTTGTATTGAACTGAACAAAGGATACAGAGGTGAAGACAAAATGGATAATAATAATTAACAGAGATTGGTTAGATAAAATCGATAACGTATATATTTTTATATACAGGGTGTCCACTCCAATCGTGGACCAATAGCTAATTTCTAAACCGTTAGAGATAAGCATATAGTTTATTTAGGAAAAAATCTCTAAATTACGAAAGGAATTTTGGGTCTATTCAATGTTTTTCAAAAAATCAAATTTTGAAAGAGTTACGAAATTTAAATTTTTATACAGCCCCCCAGTCCTATCAATCATATTTAGTAAAACATTCTTGACACTACAACATTTAAAACTAAAAAAAAATCACTCTTCTACCACAAAAATTGACCGAGTTATGACGTTTTGAAAAATCAAGATTTTGAAGGATTTCGCATACGGTCCCTTAAGCGATCTCTCGATGACGTCATGAAACAATGCAAAATCTTGATTTTTCAAAACGTCATAACTCGGTCAATTTTTGTGGTAGAAGAGTGATTTTTTTTTAGTTTTAAACGTTACAGTGTCAAGAATGTTTTACTAAATATGATTGATAGGACTGGGGGGCTGTATAAAAATTTAAATTTTGTAACTCTTTCAAAATTTGATTTTTTGAAAAACATTGAATAGACCCAAAATTCCTTTCATAATTTTGAGATTTTTTCCTAAATAAACTATATGCTTATCTCTAACGGTTTAGAAATTAGCTATTGGTCCACGATTGGAGTGGACACCCTGTATATGTGTGTGTGTATGTATTATTGGTTTCAATCTTCCAGTTTTAAGTCCCCGAATACCTCCATTCTTCAAACGACAAAATATGATTCATCGAAGCACAATTTATTGTGTTTTTATTCATTTTCTTCCATTGATACAAAAGTATGCATCAGAATGTCCTAATAATAGCGTTGATAATTAGTAGCTGCATTCAATGACACGTTCTTATTAGGAGACACTGCATAATTACCCTCAAAAAAACTTCTTGACGGAACAGACGTTTTGTAATCACGTGCTGCAGCTAATACTTTGTTATCGTAATAATCAGCTGGATATGATGTAAGACCTGTTGCTGTCAATCAATCCCGTGTTTTTAATCACTTACTCCGCCCCTCCTGATGAGATCCAGAATCTGAATGCAGCGAGATGTTCTAATGACCTTTAAAGCCTTGAACTTCGGCTCGCTTGGCGCGGGCAGCTGTAGGTCAGTTTTTATCGTCGCGTTCATAAAAAAAAATGAAATCGATACACTGATCTAGTTTAACTGGAAATCAATATTTTACAAACACTCTAGCTGGTTAAAATTTAGATTTTGAGCGCGATCGGGCGGCTTTATTTTGGTGATGCCACGCACTGATGTCAATGAAGTTTTTTTTACTGTTTTTAATCTGAATTCTGACGATATTTCTGTAAAAGTTGAGAATGCTGAAAAAAAGACAGTGTTTCGAGGAACGATGAACCATTGTGCAAAAGGAGAATTTTATATTGTTTGAAGTTTTAACACAGGAATTTTTAAAAAATAAGTCTGTCTCCCAGAGTGCACGATATCTCTTGCCGGTTGCAATAAAACTCCGATATTCATGTATTATTATTATTATTATCATTATTATTTGTCATCATCAGTCATCATCTGACCCAAATTTTTTTTTAAAAAGAAATATGAGAATTCCGACTCCAATGCTGCCTAGAACTGGGCCATTGTTAAACGATTGGAAAAAGTTACAGATGGCTGATGTTACTTTTAATTATTAAGGAACGAAACGTACTTCCAGTTAACAATTTTTTTAATGATTTAACTTTTTTTGGCAGCATTTGTAAAATTCTTTACAGCAAAGAGCCCATTGTGTATAATAATAACTGTACCAAATGTTAAAAAGGTTATCATTGCAGTACAGGTGGAGTAACGTTTATTTAACGTGCCAAATTCGCTGATAAGAAAAAAAAAAGTTTACATACACACAATTAGTTTTTGATAAAGCTTTTTTGCTCTGCACATCCTATTTTACAACTGAAAGAATATTATTTTATTTTAGCATTATTTTTAATCGTTTTATGACTTTTAAAAGCATTAACCCGTAATGCATTTATCAACAATTTGAAGGTATCAGACAGACCCATTTTGACGTTAAGTGCATTTTTAGAACGTTTCTATTGTTTAAAGATACGAAACTGAAAGGAAAATAATGAGTTAGTTAAACATAAAGGCGTTTGAAGTGCTTTTATCGTTTAATACAAAAAACAAGCAAGCGAGAAATTACGAATTTTCAGAAAGTGTAAAAGCTCGATTGTCAATTATTTAATTATCAGACCATTAGTTTCCAAATGTCATGAGCTCAAATTCGCAATAAGAACAGACAGTGTTTACAGACACGTGTTTAAGAGTTACAGGAAACCGTTTTATTTAAGCAAAACATAGTGATCTTAGAAATAAGAATAATTTTGTAACATAAAAAATCGTTTAACTGTTGGATTTTACTTTTAGTTTGTTAGAATGTTCTGGAATGAAAGGGAGAAAAAGCTGAAGACAAAAATGAAAATTCCAAACAGGAAACATATTTGATGAAATATTCACGTACTTTACGATAAACTTAAATTACTTGATGAAATACGTATCCCTTTGTATGTTTCTTTTATAGCTACAATTTTGCTGCTGACTGCAGTGATCCAACTGCAATCTTCTGTTATAGAGTATTTTTATCTTCAGGTTTTTCTTATTTTTTTTTATGGATGTTGTGTGGATTTCGTTTCTACTTGAAACGTTTTTTTTTTTAAACTTATTTATTAATTTATTTATTTTGCGGTTGGTGCAAAAAGTTTTTTTGGGGGGGGGAGGGGGGGGGCATCACGAATTAACGCCTCGGGCGACACCCTTGCCAGCAACGCCACTGTGAATGAAATGCCTCCGGGAGTTCCGTTGCTTCGGTTTTCTTTTTAAACCCAGTTTATATGAAGGTATTACACGTGGGTGATACCTCTTGTACAGTGTTTTCCAAAGTGTGGTCCACGGACACCTGAAGATCCAAGAACTCATGCCAGGGGGTCCGCGGTGTTATTCTGCTGAAACATAAAAAAAAAATAGTTGAAATTGAAGGAAGAGTATCACACTATTTCTATTCAAAACGAAAGTACATTTATATTGAAGGAAAAAGTACATATTTCACTCCTAAATAAGTTTCCAATATATTTCTACTTCTATAGTTGAAGATAAAAATGTTTAGTGACTAAAACTAGTCAAGAGCTCTGCAAATAAATTTTCAGAAAAGAAAAAAGAAACGCAAAAACATATTACAAAAAAAATTATATGTATCAAATCGTTTTTTTTTTTTTCTTTTGCATGGAGGATGGAGGGAGGGGGGCCCGCAAAGTTAGTAATTTTCAAGAGGGGTCAATGGAGGTCTGGACTTTGAGAACTTCTTCTCAAGAACATGATCAACGATAATCTTTCTCTCTTTTTTGTGCTTTTTTTTATTGCCGGAAGAGAAATAGAAATGCAAAACACCATTTGGGAGGGGGGGGGGGGCGGTTATGGCCAGATCGTTTCATGCCGAGTTGAGTTGTAAAGTGAATGTGAATTCAGTTAATGCAAAAAGGTTTAGTTGAAATCCATCTGAAGTTAGTTCCCACTTGGTAGATTAAAATATCCTCATTAGTAAGCAACTGCGGTTTCGTATCACGTGAGCATTGTCTAAAAGTTAAAGGAAACAAAAAGAAAACAATGGAGCAACAGAGACGTCTGACCTCGGCAAATACTGCAAACAGAGAGCCAACTGTTTTTTTTTTTTTTTTTTGTTTGTTTTATTTATTCTCTTTCTCGCAGCAATATCGTCTGCGTTTTATTCAGACAGCTTGGCGACTGAACGCACCTCGGAAGTTACGCAATTGTAGGCCAATAATTACGTAGAAGGAAAACAAGAATGGCAATTCTAGAAGGAATTCTAACAACCGGTTGCTTTAAATGGAGAATTGTAAATGGAAGCTGTGCAGCTTTTTCATTTTGTACTTTTTTAGTCTGTACTAGAGGCTTATTATTAAGAAAAAATTGCGTAACGAGAGTCTCAGAAATTTCCGTGCAGTTCTTGTATGATTTGAGGGTCGTTCACAAATGACAGCACGCTAAACAGGAGGGGTTGTGAAATTATGGACAGCCCCTTGGAAGATGATTTGAAGATTGCATTTCGTGAATTGTTTCCGAATTTAACTGCGGTTTGCGCAAACTCAATGACAAATAATTTGATATAAATGATGCAACAAATTGCACTGCTGTTCAAAGAGAATAATGAACAAGAAGTTCTGTCAAGAACTAAACGAGCCTACTTTCTCGTACATCGACATCGGCATTAGCATCTGATCAATATTCTCTTGATTATCTGAAACTAAAAATTATGTCAAACATATCTTTATAGCACTTAAAGCTGATTTCTGAAAGCAAAATATACCCCTCTCATCAGATAAAATAGACACGTAAAAAGTAAATAAACGAGTCAATAAAGTTTTGTCGCACCTTTTAAAGAATGTAACTGTTATAGTTCTTCCGTAGAAAAATTCCACAATCGTTTTCAAAAGAAAAACAAATAAATAAATAAAATAAAAGTACAAAGAACTTCAAAACACATTTTATCAAAGAAAGAAAAAAAAGTCGTTCGTTAATAAAATGTCTTGAATTTCATTTTTAATCCGTTGCCAGTTGTTAAATATAAATAAGGAATAAAATGCTCTCGTGAATGAAAAATTTTTGTTGACAAAAAAAATCGTCTGATAAAAAAAATAATAATAAGAAATTAAACAAAACAAATAAATAAATAAACAAAAAATCGTCTGCCCAGTCAGTCATTTTTTCTGAGCCTGCATTCCCGCCATGTTTGCGGAGTCGGAGTCGGAATCAGAGTCCTCACAGAAGATTATTCAGAAAAGTACTTTACAATACATTATTTATCAAAACCATTTTCTTACAAAGTTAGTTTGAAGGAAATCCGCCTTGAAGTTCAGAATCAACATTCAATTTAAATTTCTCCGTAGGCGCTCATGTTAAAAATTTTTCTGAACGGTTCATCATTGAACGAAAAATAGTTCAAATTGAAAAGTGAAATATAGGAATGAGCCTCTCCGAGATCTTTCGAACAAAGAAAAGTTTATTCAATTCGGACGGTTCACTTAAAAGTTATTAGGTGGGGAAAGGTTGTTTGAACGGTTCAATGTTGAACGAAAAAAATGTTCAAATTGAAAATTTAAATACGGTAATGAAGCATCCTTGCCGAGATCTTTTGAACAAAAAAAAGTTTGTTTAAATCGGACTTCATTCAAAAGTTATTAGGTGTGAGGGCTTGTTTGAACGGTTCAATGTTGAACGAAAAATTGTTCAAATCGGAAATTTAAAAACGGGGATGAAGTATCCTTGCCGAGATCTTTCGAACAAAAAAAAGTTTGTTTAAATCGGACGGTTCACTCAAAAGTTATTAGGGGTGAGAGCTTGTTTGAACGGTTCAATGTTGAACGAAAAAGTGTTCAAATCGAAAATGTAGATACGGGAATGAAGTATCCTTGAAAAGATCTTTCGAACAAAAAACAGTTTGTTCAAATCGGACTGTTCATTCAAAAGTTAGCATCGCGGGACAGGTTGTTTGAACGGCTCAAAGTTGAACCAAAAATTGTTCAAATCAAAAAATCAAATATGGGAATGAGCTGTACTCGCCGAGATCTTTCCAACAAAAAAAAGTTCGTCCAAATCGGAATGTTCATTCAAAAGTTATTAGGGGGGGGGGACAGACAGACCGACCGACCGACAGACCGACACACAAATTCCCAATCTCAATACCCTACTTTCAAATTTTTAATTTTTCGATATTTATTTCATTTTTTTGTTTCTTTTTGACTTTTCTTTACTTGGCGATATTTTTTTTACTTGGCGATATTTTTTGGACTTGGCGACATTTTTTAGATGCATTAAGCCAATTTTAATGCTTTTTTCGTCTCTTTTATTTTTAACGGGAAAGTAGGCTAAAAATGGTGAGATACGATAGTTTAATAGAAACTAATTATTTTTACTTTATTCCTCGAAATTATATTTGTTACCTTGTATTAATATTTAGTATTTACCTCAGAATAAAAATGTATCGTTTGCTAAAAGTTCAATACTAAACATGTATTTTACAACTGAGATATTATTTAAAAACATATTTAAAAAACATAATTTGATCAGAAAACTATTGACATTCAATTTTACAAAAAAAAAAAAAACACCCTTCACATACACATAAACTGTTGAGCAAAAGAAAATTTCTGAAACAAAATTGGTGATTTTTTTTTTTTTTTTTTTTTGAAATCATTTAACATGCACTGCAAAAGCTATAAGTTTTATAAAGCATATAGAATTGCAGATGTCAAATGGGCTTTTATGAAAATGCCAAAATTGAGAGAAATTGAAATGCGGTCTTTTGCACCAAAACCGCAGTTAAACCCTTAGAAATGTTGACTTTGTGCTTCAAAAGTAAAATTAAAATTATCCAACGTTTTGTCGCACAAATAATGCAGACACCTGCAGACACGAATTTCGGGGTTACAAGAAACCTCTTTTTCAATGCGAAGAAGTGTGAGCTTTAAGATGAAAAGTCATCCAACAAAAGAAATCATCGCTGTTCGCGTTAACTTTTAAAGACAATACCCCAACCTTGATATTCTTTTTTCTGTTTTTCAGTATTTTTAATGACGCCCAGTTATCATTCTTATTAGATATTGTGTGTGTATATGATACGTGGGTGATTCTCTGTAAACTGGTAATTGGCTGTCCGGACTGAGTATTTTGAAAATAATAAAGTGTAATAAAGTTATTATCGCTCTTAATACAAGTAAAGCATTAATACTTTGTGGCCCAATTGTATTTGGAGTGATAACAATTTAATTTTTTTTCTAGAAATTATCTAAGCGCCAAAAGTTCCCTGGCTGTCCCAATCCCATAGTCTAACTGTTAAAGATAGTATTTCAAAAAACCTATTAGCACTACACAAATTTGGTAATTAATATCTAAAAATAGAATAATGTAGCTATATTTTTCTTATGAAATAAGGTATAATTACGTATTTCTAAAACTTAAAATTGTCATGTAAATTCTGTCCGGAGTTTTTTCAAACAGTCCCCTGCAACAAATTCAAAGCTGCAATACGAAAAATCTATAACTTTTGCAAATTCTTTTTGGCATGAAGTTTAAAGTAATCCATGTGAATTTGCCGAAATTGCCGAGAACGGTGTTGAAATGCTACTTTGCTTAGTTTGAGAGCCACATTTGTGATGAAAATATGCATCAGGGTCGCTGCAAAAACAGTCCTCTGGGAAGTGATTTTATTAATGTCAATTAATTTAATTATAAAAAATATTAGTTATTATGTCCACGATTTGTGCCTAAATTTATAGGTAGTCTCGTAACTAATTATGTTCCAATAGTTTTGCAGATATTACGCAACAAAGAGCAAAAACACAGTCACCTGGCACAGTCCCCTGCCTAGTTATACTAGGCGGGGGACTTACCCTATATCATGATTTATCAGAAAAACACAAACTTCAATTGGCCCTCTTTCAAACCAAAGTAATAGATTCATTTCCTGAGCAATAGTATTATAATTATACGAACATTTCAAAAAACCGTGCCCAGACAGATTTCGTGTGAAAAATGAATTTACAGAAAATCGCCCATATCAGTACCTCAGAATCAGACTAACGTAAGTCCATTTTCGTCATTTTTCAGTAGAGGACGAAAACGATTGTCGGATACATGCAAAAGATGGGACTCGCGCTCTTTTCACGCTGCTAAATAATTGTGAAGGAATTTGTTTTATAGAATACTGTGACAATGAGTTGATGTGGAATAAGATTCTACATACAATGAAGCAAAAAACTGAAAATGGCCATTTTTGAACTTACGTCGTTCTGGTTCTGAGGTACAGATATGTGTTCTCTAGCATTTTATAATTTGGTAAAACAGGAATTTCATTCTGAAAATTGAGAATTTTCCCCTTCCCATCAATTTTAGTTCGTGGTGCCACCCTGCCTCTCCCTATCATTTTACATAAGTTTAACAAAAACAATATAATTGTATTTGCAATTCGTCGCTAAACAGTCATTTTTCTTTCTCTTCCTTTTTTGAGAATTTACGGCTTTTATTTCCTCCTCTAGCTCTTATTAGTAGGATTTTTTTCTTTAATATTTTTCTACCAATATTATGAAAATAAGTAGATTTCAATATCCCCTTCCCCCCGCCACTGCCACAGAGTCACCAGGAAAGCTCTTTCATGACAGATGGCTCACAATAGCAAATGGAGTACTTTGTCTATATATTGGTACAGGGAAGGGAGGAACTATTGGTGCACATGAACCATCCTGATGTAGAGTCCAAGGAAAATGTTTAAAATGACTTTATTTCTAAAAATTACGTTTCATAAAAGCTCGGCTTCAAAGCATAAAGTACAGAAATTATTCAAATAATACGAATTGTGCTACCCAAGGGAGGGCTTAAATATCATACGACGTTATAATATATTTTTTCGTGAAAGAAGACATTTTGTCTTGTTGTGCAGTTATTTACTCCACAAGCGAGTTTAAAATACGATACATATTTTTTTAATAGAATTTTGAATTACAGTCGAGCCCGCTTAATGGAATAGCCATTTTGCCACGAAAAAATATTCTAATAAGCTGGATATTCCATTATCCGGGATCAAAATAATGCATTGCGTTGGTTTGGTGCATTGAAAATGTATAATAGTAAACGGGATATTCTTTTAACCGATAGTCTAATAAGCGGGCTCTACTGTATATTTTCTGCATGTTTGGCGAATCTTCAAGGGCCTGGCGGAAGGCTTAAATATCACACGAGATCAGAACAAATTTTTTCATGAACAGTCTCACTGTAACTATTAAAAAAATATATGCATATTTTGTATATTTTTTAATCGAAATAAAATGCTATTTTGAACGCATTTGGAAGGGAATAGCATGGGATCTAAATATATTTTTATTTCGAAACATTTTTTTTCATTAACATTTGGTTACACTACTTTTCCCACCACATTTTCGATTTTTAAAAAAAATTAACCTATTAATGCCTGACATTTTTTTTTCCAAAGATATTTTGTATACTAGTTACAAACAGTGTTTAATGGACAGGAAAAATAATAAAAAAAATATTATGTAAAAATAACTTTTTTATTAAGGAAAGAAAATTTGTCCCTTAAAAGTTTCAATAGACCCCAGAGGGTACATACTTTTTTTACTGAAATTTTTTTCTGCCTACGATATATTTAAAAAGACATTTTATAATAAGAAATAAAATCAGCAATTAACATAAACTGGGAAGCAGGGAATAACTTTAAAAACTTAGCTTTTTGTTCTTGAGATTGTAAAAGATGTCCTTTTTGATAAAGATCATATTAAAACGGCTACAGAACACACTTTGCAATGGTTATGTGCTGCAATCTGTGAATAATGAATTGAAGTAATACCAAAGTACAAATTGAACACTATTATTTGGTTGAAATGTTCATTTTGGGGAAATTAAGACCCTTTTATTGGACCGTCCTTAAAAAGGGACGCTAGGCATTAATGGGTTAAAATCGACCCACTCCAATCGACAAAACTTTGCACCAACCAACCTAGTGATTCCGATTTTCTTCTTAAATACGAGTTCTCGTTAAATCAGGGGGTCATTATAAGCGAATCCAACTGTATTACAGTTCACACCATTGGTTGGATTTCCTGCTGACAAAATCTGTAAAACTGTTTTCCTGTTGACATTTTAGCTACTGCAGAGAAATTAAACTCTACACAAACGTTTTATACTGCGGTGCTAAGCACAAGAGTCGCATCTGCACTTGTTATCAAAATTGAGTTAATTTCAACAGATGGTTCTTTGTGACGTATTTTACCAAATACAATGTTTTATGGTCATATGAGAACGAGAAATATTTCTAAAAAAATTCTGAATAATCTTGAAATTAGTTTAAAAAAAACTAAAAAATATGCTTTTAGATGCACTTATAATACAACAACATATAATATAGTTTTGCCTTTAGAATTAAAATAATATTAAACCTATCACTTTTATATTTACAAAGAACGTGAATTTCATCTTTTATTCAGAGTTACATACATACAAGCCCACATGTGAAACTAATAAAAGCGTATTAAAAAGTATCATCCGAATCAAATACATAGTGGCGTAAAACTTTAACCCATTAATGCCTGACATTTTTTTTCCAAAGGTATTTTGTGTACTGGTTACAAACAGTGTTTAAAGGACAGGGAAAATAATAAAAAATACCATGTAAAAACTGATTTTTTTTATTAAGGAAAGAAAAATCGTCCTTTAAAAGTTACGATAGACCCCAGAGAGTACATACTTTTTTTACTAATTTTTTTTTTCTGCCTACGATATCATATTTAAAAAGACATTTTATAAGAAGAAATAAAATCAGCAATCAACATAAACTGGAAAGCTGGAAATCACTTTGAAAACTTAGCTTTTTTCTTGAGATTGTAAACGATGGAATTTTTGATAAAGATCATATTAAAATTGCTACAGAACACACTTCACAATGGTTACGTGCTGCAATCTGTTAATAACGAATTGAAACAATTCTAAGGTTGAACACTATTATTTGGTTGAAATGTTCATTTTTGGGAATTCAGACCCTTTTTTTGGACCGTCCCTAAAAAGGGACGCTAGGCATTAATGGGTTAAAGAGTAATATCTCAGTTTAAGCTAGGCTTCAGATACCATCTTTGCTCTTAGCACGACAATATACACCTTTTTGGCAGATAATAAGTTATACAGGGTGTTTCAGAATTCGACGGCAAAAATTTAAGGGGAGATACTACACACCAGGACAAATAATATGACATAAAAAAGTGGGGGTCCAAAATGATTTCCGACGGAGATAGGGGCGATTAAAGTTTAGGGTAAAAAATTTCAAAAATTTATAAAGCACGGAAAAATTGATTGATTCTTTCGCCGTTTTCACTAAAAATATTCTTAATAGATGTTCTTTCTCGAAAAAAATTGCTGAAGATTAATTTCAAAAATTGTCGACAGAGGGTGCTTTAGACTTTGGAGCTAAAAACAACTACTTTTTACCGGCTTTTTTTGTACTTTCGTAACAGATTCTAAAAGTTTGAACTCAAACTTAAATTTTGAGCCCAAAATATCAACTTATTTCGGGTATTAAGTAGCGAAAAACTCGGACCAAACGTAAAAAATCGTGTTTTTTTGGTTTGAAACTTGCCGTTTCGTGTAAAAAAAAAAAAAAAAAAACATTATAATTTTTTTTTGAAAAAAAATTGTGGATTTTTTTTTTTTTTTTAAATTTTCGAAAGTGTGCATCTTGTTTTATTTTCACATTATTAGTGTCGCCAGATAATTTTAATTTTTTTCACACGGAACGGCAAGTTTCAAACCAGAAAAACAATTTTTTACGTTTCGTCCGAGTTTTTCGCTACTTAATACCCAAAATAAGTTGATATTTTGGGCTCAAAATTTAGGTTTAAGTTTAAACTTTTGGAATATGTTACGAAAATACAAAAAAGCCGGTAAAAAGTAGTTGTTTTTAGCTCCAAAGTCTAAAGCGCCCTCTGTAGACACTTTTTGAAATTAATCTTCATCAATTTTTTTCAAGAAAGAACATCTGTTAAGAAAATTTTTAGTGAAAACAGCGAAAGAATCGATCAATTTTTCCGTGTTTTATAAATTTTTGAAATTTTTGACCCTAAACTTTAACCGCCCCTATCTCCGTCGGAAATCATTTTGGACCCCCATTTTTTTATGTCATATTATTTGTCCTGGTGTGTAGTATCTCCCCTTAAATTTTTGCCGTCGAATTCTGAAACACCCTGTATAAAGATAGTTTTAGGCTACGAAGTCTCAAAACTCACAGCAATGCATTTATGTATTTTTATCTAAGCACTTGTTTACAATATATAAGCGAACAAACGTCGGAGAAACGGATTATAGAATAAAATTACAAGAAAAACTTCCCTCAGTGTAAAATTTCTCATCTAAAAAGTTGCATCATGCTGGTTGTTGGAGGGCATCGTAGCAAAGAGATTTCGCACCTCGCGTGCACTGTAAAAAAATGTGTAAGGTTGCCATTGTTAATGTTGACGTACGTTACATAACATCTGAAGTAAGCTGCTACGATTTTAAGAAAACTCTCATCCTTAACCCATTAATGCCTAGCGTCCCTTTTTAGGGACGGTCCAAAAAAGGGTCTGAATTTTCCCAAAATGAACATTTTAACCAAATAATAGTGTTTGATTAGTACCTCGGTATTGTTTCAATTCGTTATTAACAGATTGCAGCACATAACCATTGTAAAGTGTGTTCTGTAGCAGTTTTAATATGATCTTTATCAAACATTACATCGTTCAAAATCTCAAGAAAAAAAAGCTAAGTTTTCAAAGTTACTCTCAGCTTCCCAGTTTATGTTAATTGCTGATTTTATTTCTTCTTATAAAATGCCTTTTTTAATATTATATCGTAGGCAGAAAAAAATTCCAGTGAAAAAAGTATGTACCCTCTGGGGCAGTAGCGTACATAGACTAAGGTGCGCCCCCCAGCAAGATTTGTAAGTGCGCCCCCCACCCCCTATTAAAATGTAAAAAATATTTTCCCCGTGTAACCTTTAGTGCTATTTTTCTGGATCGGGCGCCCTCAAACCTCTTGCGCCCCCCCGCGCCGCGGGGGTTGCGGGGGCGCTATGTACGCCACTGCTCTGGGGTCTATTGTAACTTTTAAGGGACGATTTTTCTTTCCTTAATAAAAAAATTATTACTTACATAATATTTTTTTTATTATTTTTCCTGTCCATTAAACACTATTTGTAACCAGTATACAAAATATCTTTGGAAAAAAAATGTCAGGCATTAATGGGTTAAGAAGCCATCTCCTACGCTTTATGAAACGCACAGAAGAAATCATGAAACAATATTTTGTGGTGACTGCAGAGGTTCCCACACCTACCGTTAGGACTATGGCGTACCTCCCTCTAATATTTCAGAACCGCCAACCCCCCCCCCCCCCCCCAGCCCTAACACCAGCGCCCTTCCAATTGGATAATCAAAAACGCTCTCAAGTTACCCTCTCCCCTAAAAATTTCTATGGTACAATCTGCGCTTCTACAATTAAAGCTCGGCTTACTAAAAGTGAGGCCCAAGAACTACAACACTTTGGAGGACCTATTTCTATGTTCTACCACTTTGAGCTAACGCGTTGTTGTTTTTTTTTTTTTTTAACTTTTTCAGTGTGAGTGGTAGCCCTGCGATACCCATGTGTATAGCGCCATGAGGCACTGCGCAGTTGCACTGTTTGCAAGTGCCCACTGGGTTTCTTTCTTTTTGTTTTTGTTTTTAACTACATTTCATGACTTGATACTTTTATAGATTAATTAAACAATGAAGAGCATGTTGCTCCACTCTTCTCCCACACACAAGTATTCAAAAGCGAAATAGGCCCAAAGCCAAAAAATTATCTTTTCAGAGCCTTTTTAACTTCATTACTGTTTACATATAAAAAAAAAAAAGAAAAAAGAAAAGAAACCAATTAACCGAATTACTTATCTGTGAATTCTTCAAGAAATAAAGCTTTCTTATTCATATAAAGCCAACCAAATGAAATAAATACTAAAACGGAATTAAAAGAGTGTTTTTTTTTTCCTAATTGATTGAATGATTAATAAATTATCAATTATTTTCCTGAAAATACACGATCTTTTAATGCTGCATGAGTTTCTAAAAAACTCAAGACTCCTTAGTAAGATAGAACCCAAGGCCCAGGTCTAGGTGGCCTGTGCTGCAATCAGGGCCGGATTACTGAATAGATCAGCCAGGCCTGGGCTAGGGCCCTCAAATGACTAAAATTGCTCTAGTCAATGGCTAAAATCGTTTTATCCAATGCCTAAAATTGTAAAGCTTGAGTACAGAAGACCCCAAAAAATATTCAGCCTGGGGCCCCTTAATACCTTAATCAGGCCCGGGCGGTAATCGGGCCCTGTATGCAGGGGCGCCCCGAGGTGAAATTTTTGGGAGGGGGAAAATTATCAAATTGCCAAATGAAGTTCCAATTTTACCGAATGAAAAAATGCAAGCATGCACACATGTCGTACATGTATAACATTAAATGAGAAAAAACATTAGATATCTTTCAAAAAACAATTCTAAAAACCAAAAAGAACAAAAAATCTCAATGTTGTAATATTGTCTTCAAATTGCCGAATCGTCAGCAAAATGTGCCGAATACGTAAATTATTGGGAGGTCACAGTGACCTCTTGTCGGGGCGCTCCTGCCTGTAGCACCCCCTCTTCACGTCTACTGACTGAATAAATTGCCCCTGCGCGACTATTCTGTGTGATTCGTTCATGTAACTCCTCATTGTGAAAAATAAATAACTCAGTTCAACAACCTAGGCAAAATATACTTTTAGTGTGTCAGTGGGACACATTGTCAGCATTTTGTTGCCATTCCTCAAATGCCAAATGTTACTCAGCCTGTTCGAAAGCACTAGACGCATCGTGGCGAGGTCAGGATCACTCACTCTCTTGTCACTCGAAGAAGAGAAACAAGTGGATCAGGGCACTTTGTTGTCAGGACTTTCGTTGCATTCCATTCATGGATCTGCCAGTACAGAAATAGAATTACGCGAACGAAATAATAACAGGACGGACTTAGAGGGTGTGGCTTCTTTTTTTTTCCATCTTTGAATTATAAATAGATCCGGCTCGCTGTGCTGTACCTTCAAAATGAGAATTGTGGCTGTCAGAGACAAATAGGTTGTTCAACAGAACGTCGTTGCGCAGTTTATTTTTGCCATGAAGTATTACTTAACCTGATGCAGTGGGAGGGTAAACAAGTGCTTTAGCATTGTGCTTTCAACACTCGTCTGTAATACCACCTTTCACTTTTTCATTTACTCTGAAGCAATTTTACATTGCGGATTGGTCTGGAAATCCCAGGGGCGGATACAAGGGAAGGGTCGGGGGGTCATGACCCCCTTCCCTTAATACGTCAACAATACAGAGATAGACAATCTTTTTTTTTCATAGTTCGTTCATCAGAGGATCGTTCATTGATTTGACCCGTTCAAAGCTGCTTGTGCTTTTCCCCTAGAATTTTTTTTCCTCGATTTTAATCATAGATCTTAAAAGGAATAGATACGCCTTCTCCCCTCTTTTTCTCCTCTAAGCGCGCGTCAACATCCCCCGCTGGACACCACGTGATCACGGGACACTCCGCACAATCAACGCTTTCCCTTATTGAAAAGGATCGCTTTTTACCGACCGATAAAAAGGAAAAAAGCATTAGACAGTTTTCCATCTTAACTTTTTGAAGCAGATTCATAAGCTATTAAAACTTTCTTTTGAGTGTTTTAAATATTTCTGGAAACAGAAGCTTCCCATGTTTAATACAGAAGAAAAAAGCTTAAGTATGATAAATTTTCCAAATTTTCGTTTAATTCAAATTTTTTTTCGTTCCTTTTTTTTTTTAATACAGAGAAATGGATTCAATGCATTATTTGTCATAACTTTTGCAGTCACTACAACAATTCTGCATAAAACTACATGTAAAACCATAAATGATACAAATGCAAATATTCTGAAATATACATAAAATTCCTTCAATCAAGTAACATTTGCAGCCGTTACACACTTAGGTGTGGATACAGGAACTGTTTTTAGGAGGGGCACCAAAAAGTAAAATGTGCTCGCCCGACTCCATTTTTCCTTTTATTGATAGATCCATTTACTGTTCCTTATGGAGATTTTTTTTTTTTTGGGGGGGGGAGAGGACAGGTTCCTCAACTTCTCCCACCCCCTCAAAAAAATCCGATACTGTAGAAGACCCCCAACTACATATGAATAAAAAATAACTTTGTTTTGTTAGCGATTTTTCGACAACTTCAATACATTTTCGTTTAAAAGTGCTCCGAAAAAAAATTTCTTACTTATCAGCCTAACTTTAAATTACATGAGTGGTAGTTTGACTTTCCCCCCTCAACATTTTTTTAGTCTACAAGAAGGAAATACAGTTCAAAATATTTTACTTTGAAGAAATAAGTTATAAATAGTGGCATAATAAAATGTTTTTTTTTTCCTGTGGGAGAGGCATAGGTCCCTTTGCACCCCCCCCCCAAAAAAAAAAAATCTACTGTAGGCTCTAACTATATATTAATGACACAATAACTTTATTTTGCTTGTGATTTTTAGATAACTTCAATATTTTTTTTATTTAAAAGTACTCAGAAAATAAATTTATTTGTTACTTTTCAGATCAATCTTAAAATACATGAATGGTAGTTTAACTTTTCTCCTCAAATTCTAGCTTTTTTTTCGTCCCACAAAGTATGAAAAATCTTACTATTTAAACCTAAACGTTTAGAAAACTAGTGATTATTGTCTCATAAACAATATTAATTTTGTCAGTCTCCTAAGTGACTTTGTGAATTAATTTAACTGTATGAATCAACAGCGTGATACATTCCAATGTTTAAATATTTTATAACGATTAATATTATTAGCTTCTTTATGTAATTATCAAAGCTGCTTCTGTTTCAAGCATATGCTCATTTAAATTTATAAAAACGGAGGTCGAAGATTTTTCCCGTAACTCTTGTGATCAGGGCCTGATTACCCAAAAGGCTTGGGAAGCTTGAGCTTCCTCTCAAAAATTTCAAAGGGCCCAAAAATGACAGGAAAACTGCTTAAAAATCCCAGTTTCCTAATTTAAGTTTGATTTTAAAGATAATTTGTTTCAATAAAGTTTGGCACAATTGTGTTACTATGTATTTTTATGCTAATTTTATGAAGTGATAAATCTTAATCAACGACAAGCCACCCTTATTTGCTGAGAAATATAGTGCAAGCATATGGGCTAAACTTCAATCTGAATTTTGATGGGCCACTTTAGAAATAAACTTTGTAGCAATAGTGAGTTTTGTTTCAATGCGCAGAGTTTTCCGAAAATTTTACTTAAACGAAAAGTGGAGGGCCCCTACAGGAGACTGTGCTTACCCTAACTTCAGAGGTTAATCGGGCCCTGCTTGTGATCGTGAGTAACATTATATTTTTATATTTTATTCCCAAAACTTTTTCACATTTTTGAAAAACACTTTCACTTCTGCACAAATGTACCACACCTCTTGAACTCTTGATGGTTGCATGGAATTGACCGTTACTTGAATTTGTCCCAAAATTCTTAAATTTTACTTGGCCTGTTTTTTGGTTTGTGTTGTAGTTAACTCTGGGTTACAGTAGTCTCACTTCACAACAGAGAGCACTTTACGAACAACAAATCCAACAATGTAGTCAGAAACATCATAAACGAATTGTGTTAAGTCATAAAGAAATTGTGTCATGTTAATGGAGATGATTTCTGAATTTTTTAATAGTCACCAGGGGAATTGGAATAAAAATTGCATTCTTCCAAAGGTATTTTTGTTACGCTTAAAATTTACCGGTTACTTTTTGTCAAAATCAACGTAACTCAAAAAACTAAAGTCTTTAACTTCAGCATGAATTAATAACTTTTTGTAGGCACTTCGAAATTGCCTGACGGTCAAATTAT